>CALYDF020000104.1:0-36986 GCA_944474145.2 Dicrocoelium dendriticum
ATGGCGTGGCATGTAAATCCGTGTTCATTGTGTTTCCTATGCCTAACAGGACGAGTGGAACTGCTTCGTTCCAGGATGTGCTAGATTGGGCACAGGGTGGGGCTTTGAGTTACTTTTGGAACCTTTCTACCATCCCATTAGCTGCGGGATGGTGTGCGGTGGTTCGGTTATGTTGGCAACCAAGAACGTTGAGCAGTTTGCTGAAGGATCCGTCGAAGTATGATCCACTGTCAGTGATGAGTACGCTGGGGCAACCGAATTGAGTCACCCAGATTTTTAGGGAAGCGTGCACAACTGTCTCAGATGAGCAGTTGACTATCGGAATTGCCTCTGGCCAACGGGTGAATCGGTCGACACAAGTGAGATGGAACACGTAGCCTTTGCATGGAGGCAAAGATCCGACCAGGTGGACATGTACGTGTGCAAAACGAGGGGCGGGAGCGGGAAAGACGCCAAGTGGCCTTTTGGTGTGTCTGTATTCCTTGGCGCGATGACACTCTAAGCGTGTGCGTGCCCAAAGGCGGACACCGCGATTGAGGTTGTGCCATACAAGGCGTTCAATTACGAGCTTCTGCGAAGCTGGTATGCTGGGATGAGACAGGTTTTGTAAAGCGTTGAAAACTGGTCGACGCATCGAAGTAGGAACTACGGGTCGGGGAGAAGTTTGTGAAACGCCACAAAGAATGGTCCCCTCAGATGCAGCTAGTGGAATATCGCGTAGTCTTACGGAGGTGTTGCGTCCTAGCTTGTCTGTGTCAGGATCAGCTTGTTGGGCAGCAGCTATAGTGGCTAGATCAATGTTTGTGCCAGGCGATAAGCCGAGCTGCTGAATGCGTGAAAGCGCCCCCGCGACGTGACTGAAAGCACCTGAGATATGTCGTACGTCTGTCGTAGACTTAGAAACGTAGTCTAGGTGTCTATTTCTTGTGGAGAGTATTTGTCTTTCGCACCATTACTTGCGTAGATCAATGGCTTGTGGTCAGAGAGGACTGTAAAATGTCGACCTTCGAGATAGTGACAGAAATGTCTGATACCTAGGTAGATAGTTAACAGTTCCCTACCGACGGTGCTGTTACGCGATTCGGCAGGTTGTAAACGTTTCAAGCATAAACCTAGAGTTATCCATCAGTGGTCGATGAATTGTTGAAGAACTGCACTGACGGCAGTGTCGGATGCGTCAGCTGTCGGGGAGAGTGGCGCAGATGTGTCTGGATGGGCGAGACGTGCTATGCTGGAGATAGAGTATTTGTGCTTCTCAAAAGACAGCCTTGCGTCGGCTGCAAAATGAAAAGACCGTTGTTTACCTCGCAGCAAGTCAGTCATTGGTTGAACAATGCTCGCGCAGTTAGGAATAAAGCGTCTATAGTGGTTGACCAGGCCAAGGAATCTGCGTACCTGTTTGAAGGAACTGGGAACAAGATAGTCGTTTAGTGACTGGATTTTGCCTGCAGAGCTTCGATACCAGAGGAGGATATGCGGTGTCCAAGAAAGTCGATGAAGCTTTGGCCAAGCTTGCATTTATCGAGATTGACGGTAACCCCATGCTGTGTTAAGCGTTGAAAGAGAGCGTCGAGTTGATGAAGAGGTTCCTCGTCAGAAAGGCTGGCGATAAGAATGTCATCTAGATAAGGATAAACGCCTTCGAGTCCTCGCGTTACCTCATGAATGAAACGCTGAAAAGTTTGGGCAGCGTTTCTGAGGCCGAAAGGCATACTAAGGTACTCGAATAGGCCGAATGGTGTGATTACTGCTGTTTTATCAAGGTCGTCTGATGCGACAGCTATCGGATGATAGGCGCGAACTAGGTCGGCTTTTCTAAAGATAAACTTACCAGCTAGAGTTGAGGTCAGTTCGTGCATGTGCGGAATGGGGTATTTATCCGGAACGGTAACTTTGTTAAGTGCCCTGTAGTCACCACAGGAGCGCCAGTCACCGGCTTTCTTTGGTGCCATGTGTAATGGTGATGCCCATGAACACTTGAATGGGCGGATTATTCCCAGTTCGAGAATTTGTTCGAATTCCGTCATGGCAGCTTTGAACTTGTCCGGGGCTAGTCTGTGAAGGCGGGCCGAAACAGGTGGGCCCTTAGTGCAAATGTGATGCATGACGTTTGCCGTCACAGGAGGCAAGTCGTTCAGAAAGCAAACGAGTTTAGTAGGTTTGTTGAAAAGTTCTATAAAAGGTTGTAAATCTTGAGGTAGAACACAAATGGGAGTGATAGCAGCCACTTTGGCGCTAGTCCCGATAACATTGAGCTGTGTCCTAGAGCCGATAAGCTGCTTCCTTTTAGCGTCGACGCTGAGGTCAAAGCGTTGAAGAAAGTCTATGACTTTGTTGGCGGATGGCATGGCAGCGATTATGAGAGGCCAGCGCAAGGTTCGCCCTAGGCCTTAATTGAGCGGTAGCAGCTTTTCGCCAAAAGTTGCGATTGGTGTGCTATTGGCGGCACGCAGCTTGGTCGGCGATGGTGAGACGACCTCACCTGGGCTACGGGATATAACGCAAACTTCGGCTCCAATGTCGACTAGAAACTCGGTGCCGGAAGTTAAATCCCTAGCGCGGAGGAGGCGACTTTGGTGTTGGCCAGTCGCGTCTGTCGTCGGTACGGTCAGGCCGAGACGTTCCATTGCTTCTCGGAAAAGTTGCAAAGCTTGACACATTTATGAGCTGCGGTACCAAAGCGCTGGTGGCACTAGCAGTTGGCCTGCCTGTTGCTAGACTTAGAACGTTTGAAGGGTGAGATGAAGCGGCTTTGACGACGACGGTCCATAGTAAGCTGCTGAATCTGGCGACTAAGTGTCGCAAATTGTGTTCGCAGGGCTTCTATAGTTGATTTTAGACCAGTGATAGAAGTGCCCTGGGACGCGACGGCATTGATCTTGCTGGCGGCGGATTATGGCTGTGTTTGTTCAATAACTCGACCCGCCAAATCTGCTAGTTGAGTGAGCGAAACGGAGCTCATTGTAGCGAGAATCGTTTGCGTGATTTTCGGTAAACGCTGTTGCCATAGTTCGCGAAGTAACGTCTCGTCCATTGTTGATAAACCAAGGAGTTGCTGCATCTCTCGTAGCAAAGTTGAGGGCAGTTTGTCGCCGAGCTTCAGATCCCTGTAAAGCTGTTGCAGGCGAAGTTTCTCAATGGGCTTAACACGCTTGATCGTGGCCTCCTTGCGAGCATCATAGCGGTTTTCGGTATGGGAAATGATAATGTCACGAACCTGCATTGATACCACCTTGGGGAGATAGGACAGGAGCTTGTTATACTTCGAGTAGTCGGAAGTAATTCTGTGGTCATAAAACTCAGCCGCAAGAGGGGCGAACCACAAAAGAAGATCCATGTCCCAAAAGGGTGACACAGAGAGAGATACAGCGCTAAGCAGAGACTACCTTATGGTATACTGATTCCATGGCTAAAAAAGTGGCGCAAAACCAGACTACCGTATGCAAAAATAAATCGGAAAATATGAAAAATAGATGGAACGAGGTTACCGGAGGAAAATTCGAAATATCCGGCGCTGAGATGGTTCCGGAGTCGGGGTCATCAATTTAGTGGGTCACCTGTACCGGGAGCCCGGAGAGCGATTCGAAAAGCTAGGTCGGGTTGCAGGGAAACGTTTATTGGTACAGTAAACGTTTCCCTGTTATCTAGCTATAAAGGAACGACACCGTGGACGCTCTTGCTAAGGGAACGGAGCATTCACAGTACACAGGACAGTCGCGAGTTGCAACCGAATCCAGGGCTAAGCAAAATTGGCGATGAGTAAGTTAAGCATTCGAACTCAGCAATCAGTTCAACAAACCATACCGGTTGCCTAGGAGCACAATGAAATAATTTTAGTTAGGAGTTTACGCAGGCAAACCTGGGAATCTTCTGGCTGCTACCGAATCACTATTACATGCAAACATGCCACCAACCCTCTCCGGGGCTTGGAATGCGATACAGCTACCACAGTATCCAACAAACATCTGGCAGAAGTATGCCCCTCAGGGCTGCACACACACTGTACTCCACCGTTATCTTCTACTGCTTACGTAAAACATATCCCTGCCAATACCTTAGTTACCGCCAATAACCTTTCCCCCACCCACAACCCTGCATCCTCTGCTTCGTTTTAGCATGGTAACCAAGTAGTCCCACTCATATAACCAAACCTGCTCCATGATAACGCGTACAGTTAGATTTTGCCTGTTCTCTGTAACCTTAAAACGCCTAGCACTCCGTCTGAAACAGCAGCAACTATACCCACACAAACCACCCAGACTACTTCTGTCTCTGATAATGCAGCAGATGCTCGCTCTGTAGGACTAGTTAATACTAGTCCGAGACGGTGAGCGAAAGTAAGCTCGGATATCAGAAGACCATTGGAGTCCGACACAGCGGACTATATTCCATGGGCTACAATACGAAGCGGACGGATAAGGCGAGACTAGAGCGAACACGTAGGTGCGGGAACCTACAAGGCTGTCGAGTGTCGAGCCGGTTGTAAGGACGATTAAAACAAGCAAGAATAATGTACAATCGGTCAACAATTAAATTGCACATGCAAGATAATTTATCTTTGGGCGCTACAGAGCTCCCCCTAGAGGGCTGAACATAGAAAGCCTTCGACTTCAAGAAGGACTGCTGAATCAAGGTTTGTAAGTCAAAGTCGTACCAAGTAAAAATGATCGGGCGTTCGTGTTAATGAGGGTTAGCCGGAAGTCGGAGTCCACTGTGCCGTTTGTTATTTGTTATTTATTGAATGTAGGGCAGGGTGCATTGTCGGACTACAAGAAAACCGGCTAGCCCAGAAACAGGCCGACAGGACCTCAAGCTCGGCTGCTACCAAATGGTGCGCTTGGGTGTGGTCCTCCCCCCACCGCACCCTGTTCCGCGCCAAAACGATCCTCGTCCCACCGAGAAACGACCATCGACCCACGAAGAAAAGGCCGTCGTCCCGCGGAGAAGCGGCCCTCGTCACGTGAAAAAACGACACTCGTCCTGCAGAGAAGCGACAACCGTTCCATAGATAAACGGCCAGCATTAGCGTCAGGATCTGCGAAAATATTTCTCGTGTGGGCCATTCGATCGAAGGGGAAGTTTTGGAGCATGCAGAGACGGGAAAATAGAAAAACACGTGCAGAAAACGCCAAACTGAACAAACAAATGAGCTGCGTGTTCAAGTCTTTTGGTTTTTGAATATCACTTAAAGGTTTTTCGGAGGTTTTTGATAATTTTTTACAAAACGTTAATTGACCAAAAACAGGATGAATATATACACCATCTACAAAGCGAAATGTATTTACACTGTACATAGTCGGAGCAACGAGAGTGCTTACGCACCTCCCGGCCACGGCGATTGGTCGTGGGAGGCAGCGGGTTAGCTTCGGAAGATATCAAGACGGCTGAAGCTTGTAGCCCGAGATCGTGGTCTGGTTTAACTTCACTGGAATTCTGTAAGCTGGTGCGGAAAGTTGTGACGTCGCACGAAACACTACTAGACGAAGTAGGCGCGTTTTCTTCCATAAAGGCGGTTTTAGTCGTTTGATGTTGACGTACTAGTGTCGCCCACCGCGGTCAATAGTGTACGCCTTACTCGCAAGATGTAGCATCTTAAAGGTCCTATGTACGACGACTGAAGGCGCTGTCGCACACCGTCTGTGCGAAGAAGGACACTTGCACATGTAGACAGATTCTAGAGCGCGTACACTTGTGTCTTCTGCGATCGAGAAGCGCGTGGACGTGGCTCACGCATCTGGTGAGCCAATCGGTCAGTGGTGCTTCCGTAGTCAAAAATGGAAGTACACGGGGCTGGTGCTACCAGCTATCCGGGCAACGGGAGCATGCAACCGTAGACTAGCTGCGCTGGTGTGCCGTCGAAGTCGGTTTTAACCGTGTTTCCTAAGCCTAGGAGAACGAGGGGAAGCGTTTCAGCTCATGAAGGATGAAGCGTTGAATTCACCTGGCAGTGAAAAGGCTCTACCATGCCGTTAGCGGCCGGATTATAAGCCGTCGTCTGTACTTGGCGACAGCCTAAATCCTCAAGCAAAGTGACAATGGTTGACCAGAAATGGGACCCTTGATCATTTGTCACAATCGCGGGACAGCCGTATTGAGCTACCCAGCGCTCCAGAACAGCTTTCGCTAATGTTTTCCAAGAGCTTCCGGCCACCTAGTGAATCGATAGACACAGGTCCTCAGATACACATAGGCTTCCGAAGGCGGCAGAATACCTACGGGATCCACGTGATGAAAACTTGCGTCTTGCGTCGGAAAGGTGCCTAACGGGATTCTCTTGTGTTTGTGCACCTTCGCGCGCGGACACGGAAGGCAACCAGCTGCCTAAGTACGGACGTCCCGCTTAACATTGCGCCAAACGAATCGTGCGGTTACAAGTTTAACCGACGCATGAACGCCTGGATGAGACAAGCCGTGCAACGTGTCAAACACGGTGTGTCGAAACTCGCGTGGGACGACCGGGCTCGGCGTGACCAAGAGAAACGTCACAATGTATAGTGCCGTCTGCTGATGTCAGTGGAACGGGTCATATGTCCAATGAGGGAGACCTACGTAATAGATCAACCTCAGTGCCGTTCAGTTGCGCTGTGGCCATGGCTGCCAAGGCGATAGCGGTGCCGGCGCAGAGTAGATAGCTTGCATGCGGGAAAGAGCCTCGGCGACGGCGTTGTGCACACCTGAGACATGCAGTATATCGGGCGTAAACTGAGCGCTATGGCCAAGGTGGCGCGACTCTCTAGGAGCGTATCGGTCGGTAGTCGAAACGAGCACGTAAGTCAGGGGTTGGTGGTCGGTGAAGACGACAAAGGCCTTCTAGGACGTGTCGAAAGTGACGTATGGCTACATATACGGCTAGTAGTTCTCTACCGAACGTGCTGACGCGAGATTCGGGAGGTTGTAGGCGTTTGGAGAAAAACGCTAAGGGCTGCCACATGTCAGTTACTCGTAGCCGCAAAACAGCGTCGACGGCCACGTCCGAGGCGTCAGTACTGAGGGAGAGCGGAGCGGCCGGATAGTGATGCGCTATAGAAGCTATGTTGGCGATGGCCTCTATCAGCGACTTAAAAGCAGCGCGTGCTGCCGTAGGAAATTCGAATTTCTTGAGTTTCCCTCGGAGTAGGCCCGTGAGGGGTTGCATCAGCGAAGCGCACTTGGGTATATACTGTCGGTAAATATCGACAAGCCCATCAAACGCCTAAGCTGTTTGAGAGAATGAGGCTCGGGGTAGTCGAAGACGGTTAGAATTTTATCCTGCAGTGGCACGGCGCCTGCAAAGGAGATGCGATGGCCGAGGTAGTTGGCTGAATTGACTCCAAACGAACACTATTCTGCGTTGATCGTCACCTCGTGTTGTGATAAGCGATAAAAAGTTTAGCCCTCTAGTGAACAGCTTGCGATTGAAAGGTCAGCAAGCTACGCGTAAGCGAAGTCTAAGCCGCGACAAACTTGGTCGCTGAAGCGCTGAACGGTTTGCGCGGCATGCTTTAGACCAAATGGCATGCGCAGAAACCCGAATAAACCAAATGGAGTCGTCAAGACAATTTTAGCGATGTCCGCTTAGGCTACCGGAATCTGGTTCTACGCGCGTACCGTGTCGATTTTGCTTAAGATTATTTTAACTGCCAGACGTGCGGTGAGATCTACAACGTGTGGGATCGGGTAGCGATCGGGTGTGATAACCGTATTCAAGGTTCGGTAGTCGCCGCAAGGACGCCAGTCCCCATGACCTTCTTCGGGATCATGCGCAGAGGCAATGCCCTTGGAATGTAGGACAGTCTGACGATACGAAGCTGAAGCATGTGGTCGAATTCGGATCGTGCAGCAAGTAGTTTGGCTGGAGCAAGCCGTCTTGGTCGTGCGCTAACTGGCTGACCACGCTTGACTAAGTGATGAGCGACCCCCTGTCGTGACTGGCAGGAGCCCTGCAGCTGGTTGCAACAGTCGTGGGTATTCAGACAGTAGGTTTGCTTAAGCTGATGGTACATCGGCGATTCGAAAAACGGGACTGAGTATTGGGGCGTCCGTAAGAAGGCCTTTAACCCCTAGTTTAGTACGACCGTCCAAAAGACTGTGGCGACCAGCATCAACTAGCAACCCAAAATGTCAGAGGAAGTCAATGCCGATAATTACAAAGGGTACAGACGCAACCATGAGGACCCACTGAAAATCTCGACGAAGTTTGAGGTCCAGGTTCATCATGCGCTGACCGAATGAAGCTATCGGAAAAGCGTTGGCCGCAAGCAAATTGTACGTAGGCTCTGAGTGCCGGTCATTAGCGGTCACTGGGAGGACGCTGACTTCCGCTCCCGTGTCGATGAGGAACATGAGGGAAGGACGTCGATTCTTAACGTAAAACAGATGATTTGCTTGGTTATTGACAGATACGTTGGTCGTGCTAGTATGCGGGCTATTCGCTTGTTCTGAAGCAGCTGGGTCGTGCCTAATGCAGGGAGCCCGACTATGTCTAGCTCTTTCACCGTATTGGCGGTGGTACCAGCATAGCACTTCGATGCGTTTGGTAGTATCTGACTGAGAACGTGCAGGGAAAATTTTGCGCTTTTGTGCCGAAGGAGACGTACCCAATGCATGCAAAGACGAGCTGCAATAAAGGGTAGACAAAACGTTGCAGCACTTGACGGTGGCACCTGCTGCTTCAAAGCCTTCAGTGCTGTCATCCTGCTGTAGAGTAGCGCAATTGCTTTGCCTTTAGAGTCAGATCCGTCTGCCGACTGGGTGCAAATACAGTATTCGGTTTTCATCGGAGAACAAGTCATCGGAGCTGCTGGTCGTCTGCTGCGGAGAACGTTCGAACGCAGCGTCTGCCTTGGTATCTAATTCTTGCAGAGGTGGATCTACAAAAGTGGACAGCAATCCCGGCAACGGCTCAAAGATACTTGCAAACCACAGCTCTTTTAGCCCTTCTTCGCTCAAGCATAAGGGACTAGCGATGCGCTGAAGTTCGCGGAGCAACGCCGACGGCTTGCGAACTCCACGCTTAAGACCACTGAGCTGTTCTACTCGAGCTCATGCGCTGGGCTTTAACTCTTTTAAAATCGCTTGCTTCATTGTTTTATACTTTGCCTCATTCGATGGGTTGTCCTCAACCAGCGTCATAACCGACGAAGGTAGACGTGGTACTAGCTGATTGTATCTCGGACGGTCCGCCGTAATGCCCTTACTTTCCAGTTCGATCTCAAATATCGTAAACCAAACTGCGCTGTGTTCCATGAAACTTGGAACAGCCAAAGTAAGCATGTTTACGCTGTAGAACGACTCGAGTGCCACTCTCGAAATGTGAGTCGAAAAGATAAAGGATGAAAAAATCACGGTAAAAGTACTATAATTACGCAAGAACCAAATGAATACAGGTATATAATAGAGAAAAAGGAACGAACCCACCAAAAAAGATAAATGAGGAAAAAGGTTGTATTCCCGCGTGCGAATCGGGTCCACCAATTTGTAGGACTAATTATTACTAGTCCGAGACGGTGAGCGAAAGTAGGTGCGGATATCAGAAGGCAATTGGAGTCGGACCCAGCGGATTATATTCCTTAGGTTACAATATGAAGCGGACGAATGAGGCGAGGCTAGAGCGAAAACATAGGCGCGGGAACTTACAAGGCTGTCGAGTGTCGAGCCGGTTGTAAGGACGATTAAAACAAGCACGAATAATGTACAATCGGTCAACAATTAAATTGTACATTAAAGATAGAGGTTAATTTTCTGGCCGCTACAATTGCAACGAGGACCTCACTATACTTCTCATTAAAGCATGGTCCATCAGTCATAAGATGCCCGTTATTAAACCCCGTCATCATCCTATCCGGCCACCAGGTAGTGCTCATCACAGAAACGTGGCACGTTGCTAACACTCCTGATGCACAGCTGCGAATCCCGGGCTACACCTCCTTCAGCAATGGACGTACCAACCACCGTGGTGGCGGATGCATCATTTACATGCGTGACGATTTCGGGGCACCATCAATTCAAAAACTTTCTATCGAACCTCTAGAAGACTCGGTTTGGATTCAGACTAGTAGAGGACAGCACGATCTCTTAATTGGCTGTCTGGATAACCCTCCACACACTAACACAATTGGTATACACAGTCAAGCGGAACTCTGCACTGAAGCATCCCTATTGCCTATCCACTATAAGATAAGCGGTGGTGACTTCAACATGCCACAAGTGGCCCGGCAAACGCAATCTGCGCCACCCAAATACCGTGCATTTGTAGACACCACAAATACATTTGGATGGACTCAACACGTATATGCGCTCACTAGGCACAATGACACGTTAGATTTACTTTTACAAACGAAGTTGCGCATGCATCGACTAGCGTGCTTGACAATCTCCCTGGATGCCATCACACAATAAATAAATAAATAGTTTATTCTCGTCATTGCGAGGCACACCATCAGGGACGTGATCATGGTAATACAGACTTCTATGATAGGCAATTGCACAAACTAGAACATTTTGACAAATAGCATAGGAGTTAATGTGTGCGTTGGCAAGTATGTTTAACTGTGTACTTGGAAGGGGCCATGTTGTGTGTAGGTAAATGTGACTGTGTGTTTTGTTCGTTACGTTTGCCCTCAAAGGGGAGTAAATGGAACGGTTTGAAGCGGATGACGTTCGTGAGGTGTGAATTATCCTCCGGAAAAGGAAGAGGCAGTGACTTTATTTAGTGGCGGGTCACATCCGCCATGTCACATTGTTGTTAGGCGGATATCTTTAGTTTTTATAGGGAGAAGGCTTGCCAGGCGAAATCCCACTACATCCTGGAACACTGCCGCCGAACCATTTGCTGGAGCGGGGTTTCCCCGAACCAGCCAGCTGGCACTACGGGAGGTTGTTCGGCTAGCCAGCCAAATAACTATCACTCGTCCCCCAGTGGTTGGACCACCGTGTCCTGTTCGGCCCTTCAAGCGCATCAACTGGACAAACTTTGCTCTACTGCTAAAATCCATCAGCTGGGAGGTATTCTTTCTGGCTACAGATGTCGACACTGATTCTTCTGTACTATATAGAAATCTCACTTACTGTCTGGATTTACTTGCACCTATAGCGAAAAGAAAGCAACGCAGCCACCGCAGGATTCAGCCCCCATGCGAACTACTCGTCAAGCTGAAAAAGGTACGTTCAAATTACAGCAGGGCTCAAGGCTTCTTCCTCCTTATTCGCAGCAGCGAAGTCCTGTTGGAGTGGAGAAATTCACTAACTACCGCACATCTGTCCGAAGAACACACTGCCCTTAACTCTGTCAACCGTATTAAAACCCTCAATTCCCTGATGATGCGCAGAAGCAACCCCGCCTCGCATTCGATTAAATCGATTATTCGTCCAGACAACTCAGTTACCAGTAACCAAACTGAAATATGTGAGGGCAGGAACCTCTACTTCTGCGACTCTTATACCTCTGCTAACCTGACCCTGTCTCTTAATATTCCTAGTTGCACCATTGATACTGTATGCGCAGTATCATATGTCCTGCGTACCATCAATCGGGAAATGCATGCCCTCAAATTATCCTTCCGTGCCGGACCTGATGGCCTCCCATCGGCTCTGCTAATTCTGTGTGACCTGGATATCGCCGTCCTCCTTTTTAACCTATTCGCACTTTTCATGAAACATGGAACCTTCTCTGCTGCTTGAAAACATGCAGTAGTCATGCCAAGACACAAAAAGGGAAGCCGTCAAAACATTGAAAATTACCGACCCATTAGTCACACACCATTAGCTTCACGAGTGATGGACAGGATCGTCAAGGAAGAGCTCCTACGGTTCTTGACTCATCGTAATCGCATCAACAAATCCCAGCATGGACTTCTGCCGTCTAAATCCTATCAAACATGCTAGCTGGAGTTTCTAAACAATGTTACCGTCATGGTTGATTGCAGCAAAGCTCTAATCATCATCAACTTGGATACTAAAATGTGTTCCACCGAGTCCCTCATAATGGACTGCTAACTAGATTGGCTTCTTACGGTATATAGGACAAGTTGCATTCTTGGTTCTCTTCCTACCTCTCCTGTCGAACACAGTCGGTGAGACTAGGAGACTTCGAATCCTAACGGAAACCATTTGCGAGTTGTGGGTTCCAGGGTAGTGCGTTGGGCCCTATAATCTTCCTACTTTACATCAACGACGTATTTCAAGTCTTTGAATATGGAAAGGCGTACCCTTTCGCCGACGGTATCATAGTCTTCTAATCCTTTGATCCGGGTAACCTAAGGAGCGGTCTTCTCAATATACGAAATGACCCTAAAGCTTTAGAATCTTAGGGTAACGCACGGAAGCTTGATTTATCTACTGCAAAGTGCAGCGCCCTGTCATATAGATGCACTGTACCTCCTAGTGCGCTAACCCTGAATGGCGTCTCAGTAGCCAACTGTCAATCCTTAAGGGATCTCGGTGTACACTATTCAAGCTCACTAAATTTCTTGGAACAAGTTAGCAATTGTGTAACTAAAGACAGATCCCTCATTGGTCATATTTGCAAGAGAATGCTGGTAACTGAATCCAGACTCACTCTGTACAAGGTGTGCGCTGTACGTCTATTGGAATACAGCTCAATAATATTTACCAACTCCGGAAAGTGTGACCGAATAGCAAATGAGAAAGTACAACGCTCATTCACAGAGCGCCTGCTTTGCCCTTCTACTCTTAAATACCGTGAGCGCTGTAAACTTCTTGGTCTTGAACCTCTATAGCTATGAAGAATGAGACACAAACTCACACTCCTACTCCAGACGATAAACCACCCAACTACGAAACTTGCAGGACTTATTCAACAAACGGTGACTCCCGGTATCCACTCCGCCACAGACCCTAAACCATTGTCGTACCTACAGCCCGCACCAACTTGCGTAACAACCTCTTGCTCTACAGATTCGCTCGAGTCTGTAACAGGCTACCATTACAGCTTGGGGCAGCCGAGAATACTGCACAGTTCCGATCATCCACATAGAGACACTTGCAACCCTGCCTACATGAGAGCTCTTTAACACCCATATACCGGAGGATGAACTTGGGAACATGGCCCAGAGCATCTCGAAATCCGAAAACCCAACATATCGGACACAGGCCCCGCCAATTAACTCTCCTTTACTCTCTGGGACTGTCTGCGTCACATGCATTTGCTGTTTGTTGACTTCTTCTGGGACACAGTATGTAAACAGTAGTAACTAAAACGCTTCATCCAAATGCCATTGCTAGCCGTCGATACTCTCTCCCTTAGTACCGGTATCAGTTCTTCGTCTTACCTCCGTCACCCCGCTTCAGCTGCATACCTTCGCACATACCTTCGCTGGTTTGTAGACTTATTCTGTCACTGTAGGTATCCACTGGTAATTAGAAGGCTTAATCGGAATGCCTTGGCTGCCCAATGATACTCATATTTCTTGGCGCCACTACCTGTCGCTCTTCTTATGTTCCTCACCACTTAGCAGCTCCACGTATTAGGCTCCATGCCCCTTCTGCGCAGACCATGATCTTGCTAGGATACACTCCTTGTCTCTCCATCATACATTCTCTTGAAATGTCTGTGTCGTTTACCTTCGCTGGCTTGTTGATGCATTCTGTGACCTCGTTGGCATACAGTATTGACCAAGCGTCTTATTGAAATGGCTACATCTTGCCACTGATAGCCTTTAATAGCGTCACCATCCGTCGATCGTGTTAAGCTCGGCAGCTAGTGGTCGTAGGTCCCATACATCTGCAATTATCCACAGGTTGTTAGGAGGCACTTCTTATCTCATTACCCTTCTTCTCTTGGAATATCTGCATACAAACTTTCCGCTGCCATACCACCCATTGACCTTTGGATCGCTCTCGCGGTAAACTACTTGTCTTAACTTTCGTATTCTGCGCTCCCTATCGTATTAGGCTTGCTACTTGTTGTTCATGCACCGTGCAATCACCATCAGCCTTCTAACTTTCTTTCCTCGTCCCAACGCAATTTTTGCATCATACTTAACTAAAAGATCGTGGATTACTTCCTGGTACAAGGCGCGTGTCTCTACGCAGACGTTAGCAATCTAACCATACGGATATTGATTCTATAGGACATTCAGAAGGCACTTTTAGTATAATCATTGTTGCACAGAGTACATCATTTTGTCTCATCTCCAAATGTTGTAACATAAGACTTTAACAAGATTAAACTCCACGCCTGTTCTTGCGGTCTTCTTTCGGTTGTCAAATACTTTCCCTTTTCTCCGAGGTCCGGAATTTCTTGGGGCGCTGGGGTTGAACCCAGATACAGGTTTTGTTCAAGACGGACTAATAACCGACAAGCACCTACACCGAGCATGGCTGTATACAAAAGGTACTTCACTGCAATCACCTCCACAACCGTTGTTCAGTATGGAGAGTTGGACATGTCTTCACACTCCCGAACATTATACATCTGAATAATCCAGACAACAGAACGTTTTAAAGTTTGCGCACCTGGACACACGACAAGACGATTATTCGTGATGTTCCAATCCTCAAACGGACGCAACGATTATGGCGGCCCTAACCAAACTCTGTCCAGCCAACAAATAAATAAATAAATATTTTATTCTCAACAAAGCGAGGCACGCTTTTGGGCATGGTCAGTGTTTATGCAATATTGTACATGATAGCATGGTTAGAAGCACCGAACGCAAGAGTAAATAAATAAATAAATAGTTTATTCTCAGTTTCATAGAGACACACCAACTCAGGCATGATCAAGGTTTAAAAACAGATGTGTATCACGACGATAAATCGGGTTCAATCGTGTGTAGTTGAAACGGTGTCGGGAAGAGTTGATATGCGTGTCTAGTCAACTTGCCAGTATGTAGTTGTAGACAGTGACTTTATTCAGTGGTGAGTCACATCTGCCACGTCGCAGTGTTGTTAAACAGACATTTGTGGCTTTTTATAGGGAGAACGCTTGCCAGGCGAAAACCCACCACGTCCTGCAAAGGAAATTAGAAACCATTTAACCGCGAATAACCGAATATGAAATCTATCGTCAAGCGGCTTTGCCAGTTATACATTAGTGTTCAAAATGCTTTACGGCAGTGTTGCAGGACGTGTTGGGTTTTCGCCTGGCAAGCCTTCTCCCAATAAAGTGCCACAAATGTCTGTTTACCAACACTGCGACGTGGCGGATGTGACTCACCCCTGAATAAAGTCACTGCCCACAACTACATACTGGCAAGTTGACTAGCATCATATTTCAACTTTTTCCCGACACTTGCAGCAATATGATACTCTTCGACTACCTGTACCGTTTCACTGCACTTATAACGCTTTGGACGCTTAAACTACGCACGATTGAACCCATAGTATCACTGTGACACGCAGCTGCCTGTAAACCTTGATCATGCCTGATTTGTTGTGTCTATCAACTATTTATTTAGTTATGTACTTAATTAGGTATTAAAATATGACTACCCAAAATGGCTAATGGAAGGCGCCGTCAGTTAAGATGGGGGTATATCCCTCATTTGGTAAGTCCTGCCTTCCAAACTTCTGAAACTGGCCGTATGCCCCCACACGTACGCACTGCCAGTCAGTAATGACTTAGCTCAGCAGACACAGAGCAACCACGTCAAACAACTACAAGTACGCACGCGTATCGGGCTGAAGCGAGGACGCCGAACGAACTTCCAATACGTACTGTATCTATTCAGCTAATTAAACAACCCCGCAATTAATAGAGGAAAATGGAACAATAACTTACGTCTATAAATAAAGTTTACAAGGGCTACGGGCTCTTAATTAGTGGCTTACATAAAACCTGTCTATCCATAATACCTGGATGACTGATGCGCCACTACTGCACTGCCTCCACGCAATGCGTGCTGCAGCATAAATATTTCTTCGCACCTCCGGTAAGTGGATTGGCTGCATAAAAGTGGCTTTTAAATCGCACGCATATTCGCGTCGCCTGGATGACTGCTAGGACCGTCCTCCTTTCTTTTGAACACTGACGCAGAATGTCATGGGTCTGCACGACCGCGTCTGTCATACACTGAATATTTGCGTGTACCATTTCCAGTTCAACCAAATTACATCGTTATATTGCCCAACGCGTCCATTTATCCCATGTTTCCCTCAAGTTGCTTTGCAGTTGTCACAGTACCTCTCATAAGACTGAGGAAACCAGTTCTGAGTGTTTACATTTGGAATGTTCTGAGCCATATACACGCTTACTAACCTGGTGGTGAAGGTTGCTGTATTGTGCACACGTCTATCACCTTCAGTACCCCAGGTCTCATAAAATCTAGCACCATATACATCCAGCACTGCTTATCCGTAGCAGGTTTACAAGTAGCATTTTTGTCTTCGCATTATCTTTAATCAATGACAACTGCCACGGCGCATAATCCAGTGCAGGTGGGCAAATGTAGCAAACTCATGAAAATAAACCCCGTAACCGGATATTTCTATGCATTTCATCTACTGCCCGTCCGCAATGCAGTGGGCAGTATACTTTCCCTTAGTGACAAATGGACGCCACACCGTTATTGAAACCTGGTGCAATAAAGATGACTTCCTGTGAGGACATTACCGCCGCAGATAGTTTCTTTCTCATACCGTGAACCTGTGCAAATACACCAACATTAACCGGTTGCTAAGCCCAACGGCTAACAGAAGTCCTGACGCCTTCCTGAAGAAAGCAAACGTTACTTTCCTTACAACCATTGATTAGGCATAAATGTCCAAAAAGTTTCATCACTGCTAACTACATGTGCACCAATACTGTGGGTACCTACTAGTGACCAAAAGTCTTAAACGAACAGCTACACCCGCTCACTGATACTCCATTTCCTAGCACCATTTTTCTGTTTAACGTCATCAAGTCGCCATAGGCTCCATGCGTCTCTGCGCATATCCGGAGCTTGCTACGGGGCGTCTTCTTATCTGCATCCTCCATTCTATTAGACTGTTTACATCACAACTCAGCTCGTTTGGTGACCTATTCTGTGACACTGTAGGTATCCACTAGTAACTGAAGGCTTAATCCGAATAAAATTGCTGGCCACTAATCTCCCTCGCGTAACGCTGTAATCTGTCCTTTGCCTTACTCACTTCACTTCGTTTTGGCAGCAATTGGTCGTTGTTGGCTCCATGCATCGCTGTAGCTTAGGAGGAGCCACTGCTTTACTTTCCAACTTATATTTTTATAAAAGTCACTCTCTCTAATCTTCGCTCGCTCGCTGCTTTATTCTTTGACACTGGAGGTATTCACTGGTGACCAAATACCCTAACGGAATGGCTACACCTGGCCATTGACACTTTTCATTTTCTATCGCTTGGCTTACATTCGACACCTCAGGTTGGCTGCTGCGATTCGCCGAAGGCTCCGTGCAACTTGACGCATATCAGGAGATTGCTTGGAGCCGCTCCTTACGTCCAACCATTATACACTTGGACCCTCTGCATCACAACTCAGCTGGTTTCACGACCTATTCTGTTCCACCGTAGGTATTTACTAGTACCTGAATGCTTACTCCGAATGTCATTGCTGGCCAACCGTACCCTCTCCACAAGCGCCATTATCTGTCATTTGTCTAATACTCGTCTCCACTGCTTAGCTGTTGTAGCATTGTAGGTTCCCTGCATCTCTGCGCATATTCGGAGCTTGCTAAGAGTCACTACTTATATCACCAACCTTCCGTTTGTCGAAAGGTTTGTATTGCCTATCTCTGTTGATCCGCTGATTTATCCTGTGACACTGTACGTATCCACTAGGGACCAAACGCCTCCTTTGAATGGGTATATATCGCCAGCGACGCTCACTCCTAGAGTCATGAACTGCACTTCATGTCAGTATAGCACCTTTGTTTTAAAGCAGCGGATGGGCTTAGGCTTCCTGCATCACTGCGCACATCCGCAGCTTGCTAAGAACCACGCTTTATCATGCACCCCTTAGTCTCTTGGACTGATGGTATCGATTAACTTCGCTGATTTGTTGACCTTCTCCATGACACTGTAGGTATCCACTGGTGACCGAATTTCTTTATCGAGTAGTTAAAGTTGTCCACCCATGATCTGTCCACCAAGCTATTAACTTTCTGTCGTCTCTCCTTCCACATCTCTAGCTGCCGCGATTCCGCGTCTTCTCTCCGCATCCCTGCGCATACTCCGGGCTTGCTAGGCGCCACTTCTTATGTCTCCAACTGTATTCTAGTAGACTGTTTGCATCACCTATTTTTACTGATTTGTTCACCTATTCCGTGATACTGCAGTTAGCCATTAGTAACTAGAATGCTTTACCAAAATAGCATTGTTGGCCAATGAAACCCAGTCCATAAGCGCCACCACTCGGTCGTCCTACCTACGACCCCTATGCTCTTGCTCATGTCTGCTTAATGCTGGGCGGCTGTTATAAGCCCCAGCTTCTTATCCTCATCTACCCATGTACGTTATAATTATTGGGTGGCCTTCCATATTCCTCAGCCACTGGAGTATATATAAATCTCGGTACATCGTCAATGAATCTTCTGGTTTCCGACTGCACCAATCGTGGTTACATAGCTACCCCCTGGTCTCCGGTTAAATTCTAGCCCAGTAAGCTAATACCTCGTGGGTTTATTACCGGTACCGTGCTCATTATTCTTATGTATATGAAATAATTTGCCCATTACGCCATGCCTTATGTTGCATAATCTAATGGCCTTTTGAGCACAATATTCGTTTTACATTGTACAGTAATTTGGCTCCAGTAACTGTGTAAGGAAGCAGTTTCCTACTGTACGGTACCAAGACGGTCCTTTTGGTCTTCTCTCGGCCTGTTTCACACGTTCTTTTGTCTCTGAGGTCGTGTGCTTCTTAGAGTTCCGGGATCGAACTGTGAAACGGTCTCCGTCTGAGATGGAAAGAAATAATCAACAAGGAGTTATCGTGACCACGGCTTTACTACCAAACCAACCATCTGCAACCAACAACTCCCTGTACACTGAAAATGCTGCGTAACTGAAAAGCCATGCTTTTTACTCCACTGGCTTCAACGTCCATTTTGGGCTGGGGCTGTGCCGTTTGTTTAGCCAACAGCAAATTCAATCGAATGCTTGTAACCGAGTAATCAAATGGTTTATAATACACCGCTACTTTTATGTGACCGTTCAAAGCAATCGACGACAGTGTTTCAGCACGTGGTGGGTTTTCGTCTGGCAAGCGTTTTCGCCCTAAAAAGCCACCAAGGTCCTGTATCAACTCTGTGGCGTGGCGGAGCTGACTCACCACTGAATAAAGTCACTGCTTTCATTTGCACCCTGGTATATCGGCTGCAGACACTTTTTACTATTTTACTGACGCGTACGACAAAGCTACTCTCAGTCTTTGCATACTGTCACCACTCTACCTGCTCTTTCTGTTTACAACACACCTAAAACCCTTGTTATTGAGACCTCACTGATGATTTTCCTCCTCATGTGTGCATCGACTGTCTCTGCAAATTGTACAACCTTGGCCACAGCCAATTACATTGGTCGCAACATATCTGATGCGCAACGTTAGTCCGGGTTAATTTTGGTCATGACTGAGTTGGTGTTCAGCGATTATACTGCGAATAAAATAATTTTTAGCTTTTGATTGCTTTTTAGAATCCATTGTGTTACATGTATGCTTGTCGTTTTCATATATCTTCGTGGATTAATTGTCAGTAATTCTCCCTTAGTGCTCGCGCGTTTTTGCTCTGAAACACATTAAATGCCTTCCATGATGACCTAGTAATGCAATGTTGCTCCGGCCGTCCGCGTTGCATATGTAAGCTTTTCACTTTCACAGGTCCAACTTTTTCCTTGGTTTCCCCGTTATTTACTGCCTGTATGGGCTCAGTAAACGCCTGTGCCGAATCTTTATGGAGCCAATAATTTTCAACGGCCACTCGTCATGATGACGATCATGCCATGGGTGCAATACGTGGTTAATAAGAACAAGTCGTAAAGCCGCGGCATGGCAATAGTTTAGAATTATTTGTAGCACTACGGCACATTTCACGGAAGGTAATTGGGCTAAGTACCTACAGTACTTGGAATCTCGTGGAGCCTGTGGCTTAGGTTGCAGTTTGGGTAACACTAACGTCTCTCTATGGGACATAAACATCCTTGGTAAGTAACATAAATTTGCACCGATTAAAACCTTAACTGCATACAAGTTCACTGGTAGTGATGACGCTACCGTTATGGTCTTATGTTACCATTTTACGCTATGCTCATACAGGCATGTGACGCCAACCATGGAACGCGGTAAATTATAGACACTAGTGCGGCACCATGACGCAATCACATGGCCCTACTATTCACACGTCACGTTCGTCGGCACATGCATTAGTACATACTTATGCATTTATACGTGGTGTACAGGTATGAAATTATTTTTGTCTTTATTCCCAACTTTTCTCAATTTGTGCTTGATCACCAAAGCATTGCATATGCTGCATACAAACCATCCATATACTGCACTTAAACAGTCAATGGATTTTGTTACATAACTGTATCATGTTACTAATGAAATGCGCAATCCAGCTATGTTACTTACGATATTTAATGCTACACAAGCACATCAACCTCTTAAGTTTCATGCGCATTAAGTTGTATAGGTTGAGTAACTTATTAAAACAGCTTCTCATAAGGAGCAATAAATGTGACCGACTAAACATAAGTATATGCTGCTCCATCGGCGTAAAGTCAGCAGAAATGCCATTCGGCAAGTTTCCGCCGCAATTATGACATGTTACACTGTTACACTGCGCAAAGCGCAACAACAGGTTTAAAAATGTGTATGCGACGGTCTAGCAACAAAGTATATATTAAGGGATACACTGAAGGACCTGTAATCCAATTTCATTCAAGTACAACCTTGGAAGAGTTGCATATACTTAGGTGTACATTGCACTGGGTATACCCAAATGTACCTACTGTTAAAGACAACAGCGTGGCGGTCGTGACTCGCCACAAACTAAAGTCACTGCCCCGTGCATATCCGGATAATTTTATCCAAGCCACGGACACCAATCTCCTACTCGCATATTGATGACCATATCAAACATTAAAGATTGGAGCAGCACAACTGCGAGCACAAAACACACAGCTATATACACATACACACACGCAATGACATACATACATACCCCCTAAAAAACACAAACTGCTATGGCAAACATGTCGGCTTTTTGCACATTCTTGATCATGCATCGTTATGTCAAAATGATCCTGCCTGAAAAGGCGTGCCTCACCTTGTTGAGAATAAAAGATTTATTTATTTATTTATTTATATATTTGTTACGTCAGCATTTATGTCCAGCAACATATTTGGGAGCATCTGGTTCCGTATTTGCTTGTCATTGTGACCAGCTGCAACACGCCTGCGCCAGCTGAGTGACCACATGTGGCTTGAGTTGCACCATCCAATGCTTTAAACACACACCCTATATCCAGTGTAAAACCGAAAGAATAGTACTGGGAGGTGCGTACATGCGAGCCAAGTTTCATCAACAGAGCCGGCCCACACTCCCTCACAGGCACAAACAAGCTCGGTGTATTTGGGGAAATAAGAGCACACAAGGCGGAGACTGGTCGGTAGTCCGCTCCACAATGCGAGCACGAAACCACTCTTTGAACCTAGCACGGCCACCATGACCTTGCACCCCGCCCCCCTCAGCAACGTCCAGCTGTCTCCTGGAGTCAGGATTGGCGAGGTAGCGGGTAATAGACAGGTAGGCACCTTGTCAACATGCACGAAGGACGTAGCCACACCAGGGATACCAGACAATAGCCAAACACTTGAAACGACGCGATCAAAGTAAAAAGCGAATAATGCGTTTCGGTGTTTGGCCTGATTGATCTGGCTCAAGGCTCCCTAGGCCTGTCCGACTCAAGCATTCCAGACCGCAGGTGCTACAGCACCATCAGCCCAATGTCGATGGAACACGACTCATCTGCGCCCGCCGCTTCCGCGCTTGTCGCTTCTTCTCCGCGTGCTTGAAGTAATTCTCTTCACCTCGGTAACTACCTTCGTGATTAGCACGCGCAAAGCATGCCGCACAACCGCCTTCGACTCCCATGAGCCGCAATAAACACTAGAACGAGAGAGGCTCAGTTTGATCGTGTCTTGATAACGAAGCTCTCCTTTTCATGCATGCTGCTTCTCAACACCCAACTGAACAAATAATAGCTGCTTCAGTATCCGAGTCGAACTCCTACGTTACACATGACGGAAGCACCTTAGGTGCCCCAGCAAAAGCATGCACTGCACTGCATAACTTCCACTTCGGCGAAACACTTCCGTGTCTGCAACTCTGTCGCATCCACCAACGGGCAGCATCGGGCGCAGGCAGTTGAAGGAACCGTTCGAGATCCCGCACACTTCGCTGGTACATCGCCTGCGCATGGCCGCCTCATCGAAGAACGGACAACACCATGTTTTTGTACACCAATAGCTTCGTGCCAAAGGTAAGCTGATGGTTGTTCCGCACTCGATAACATAGCTGTCCGAATGTCGCCGCTGCCTTCGATACGCGGATACGAAACTCTTTGTTTAGCTCCTGGTCAGTCGACAACACTCCCAAGGTAAAAAGTAGGAGGTGGTTTCTAATCCTTAAGCACTCATATTGGTTCGTTGCACAATGGCAGGTTGCACCTCCGGTGAAGTCTTAAAGAGACGGACAGTTTGGCTCATGTAGATAATAAGCCCGAGTTTGGCCTCTGTCAAAGCCAGAGCACTAGCCACTTAATGTAACTCAGCCGCGCTGGTTGCAAACAAGGAACAGTCGTAAGCAACCAACGAGTTACAGATAGTTTCCTCAAGGACTAGGGTTCACGCATCGAAAAGTCGGATCTTCAGCAACCCAACGCCAGTGCGGTTCTCTACAAGAATACTGTAAGCACAAGCCGCATCAAAACCACAAAACATAATGGCATGAAGATAACTATTAAACAAGACAGAATGTTAGACACAGCCTGACTTCACACGAAAGATGGACGCAGTGTCATTTGTCAGCTGCACCCTCGCCAGCACATCCCTGTGCAGACCGTCAATTCAACTTACAAACTCGGACAATCAAACTTACCAACTACCAGCCAGATGCCTCGCGGTTCACAGTGCCAAATACTTTGATGAAATCCACAAAATTCGAGCAAAAGTGATGGGGTCGTACTCAACACTTCTTCTGCTACTGACGAGCAGCGAACATCATATTTATAATGCTTTGACCCGAACGTATTGCACATTGCTCTTCCGCCACGCTAGCTTCCAAAACACGCCTGACGAGGCGGTTGAACAGGATTCGGGCAATCACTCTGCACACACAATTCAGCACATAGCTGCCACTCTAATTCGTACAACGTTGCTTCCTATCTTTGCTCGTGTAGACTAGCAGAACAAGGGTATCTTTCAGCCCAGGAGGCACCACCAGTTCAATTTACATGAGTTGCACCAACTGGTGCAGCTCTTCGTCCTCGCCGTGTTTAAATGCTACAGGCTGGATTCCGTCGGCACCGACAAAATTGCCGTTCCGCAGCTGAGCACTTGCACCCTGCTTCTCATCTAGTGTCGGCGTGTCCGCCGGATACACCTTCACATCGCGCTGTGTTAGGCAGTTCAATGTGGGCCAGTCGATCTCTGAACGGTTGTTCAAGAGAAAGACAGTCCTATCGCTAGATCTGCTTGTTGTCTGCACTCTATATATATATATATGCCTACGGGCATTTCCAAAGATAGATTTATCTCTCCGTTAAACTATCCAGTCATTTATGCAACATATATCAAGCTATTTCCATTCTCTTTTTCATTAGCACTGTTAATGGCACATACACATAGTGCCAGGCCCAGTAGTCCTCACTCACAAACGCAGTTTTCATCAATAAATTCAGGTTACGGCATACCACTTAACCACCATACACTTTTCCCATTACAAGCAATATTTGTTTTTTAAATGTAAAGTAAAGCACAGCATTGTCATTACAGCGATATATTTACGAGAATTAAGGCATCTGTATTTAATAATAAGTAGGACAAAATTATGCATATGAGGTATCTAGACCAGCTCAAGGGTAACATTTCACCTTTTCTTGCACTATTTTACCATATTTTCATAGATCACATGATCAGTGGTACTCGAGGCGTCAACAGAATTTTCACTTCGTGCGTATTGTCAAGCGATCCCTCCCGTGAAAAACGATGGATGATGCTCGGTCAATATGTGCGGAGTGACCATCTAAAGATAAGTGTTAGAATGATGAGTTAATGCGGTTGTTTGGTACAGTCGGTGCAAAAACACTAAAGAACGTGCCCTATCTTCTATATTATCATTTTTTCTTTTTTCTATTTTCACTATATTTTCTGTAGTTCTTTCAAGTAATTGTTATCTTCTCGGCTTGTGCATCTTTATTCCCATGTTAATTCTTACGGCAAATAGATACTTACACTTATTTTACAACCCTCTCTTTCTATGCGTTTATAGAAAAAGAGGTTTATTGCCTTCTTCGCTGCCAAAATGCAAGCATTAACAGGTTTCATTTCTTATTTTAGCGTCACTTTTAATCCCACGATTGAGTGTACTGCAACGCCCGCAGTATTTTGACCATGCGTATCGTTAGCTATTTCGCTCCAGAAAGTGTGTCGTGTTATCACAGCGAATAGCAAATTTACAATCTATGCGATGCTCCATAAGGCTTAATGCCCTGTTGATCTGCTAGGCACTTGAAAACTGCAAATGAATAACTAAGTATGCGTCATATATTTACCTTTAGGCCTATGTATTTACCCACTTTATGACCTGCAGGCTGGGTAACATATAAAACTACACAACCACACCAATTTGTAAGTACACCAAGTTTAACGCGCTTGGTTGAGTTGATGGTCCTTAAGCTTTATTTTCAAGTATATGAAGTTGCGCATTGAAATGTCCGGGCAGCCTGAAAAAGGTGCTCCAACTAACAAGGAAACTACTGCTGGTTGCTGGTTTATTCACAGTTTTGTCTCCATTTTGTTCATTATAGAGAAATTATGCAAAGATCGATGCGTATGATAGGTTAGTCGGACGGCGATAAATAATAAAGCGGATTGGCATTGTTAGTTGTCGGCGTGCTACCAACATAACAGGTTGTTACTGACCACCATGGAGTACTTACATTTGTCTTTAAGGTAGTGCACAATTGCTCGGCCACCTGTAGCGACCAGCCTATGCCAACACTGGAGAATAAAACGCTGTGTTCGTGTTGTACAGCTTTGATAACTTACAAAAGCTTGTAAAAGTGTCAGGAACCCTTTGGTTTTGCACTCTGCTTTAAGGTTGCTTTGATGGTCGTTTTTAAGCCAATAAGCGGCATGTATGACCAGCTTAGGGCCCATGTGATAGCGTGCCTGAGTTTTAGCCGTGCGGCCGGCGTCTGAATTATGGATGCGCCGCTTTTATACTCGCTAAGGCGGTACATATACCACAATTGGAAGTATAAAGAGAAGCTTGCACTGATCAATGCGCACATATGACATGCGAAACTGGAAAACATTTACACCATTTTTCACTGGTAAATATACGGGAAGGCTACTCTGCATTCCCATGTCATTCATACACAATATGATAGGTTGCGGTAGAACAATAAGGCACAATTTGCGCAACATTGCCTACGAAAGTTAGTACATGATAATTTTCTTTCATTTCTTGTTCGTAGGGCGGTTGCATACTATCCTATTGCTTACGTGGTAGTTGTACAAATGCTACAAAGCTTAACTAAGTAGGTCGTACGAAAAGTAAAATAGAAACTACGAAGAAATAAACCTAGCCTTAAAGCAACGGTCTGGGAAGAAAAATAAAACGGACTATCGTGTAACCCTGGTTCTATAAGGCATATCAAATACAGTATACGACGTCCAAATAGGTTTTGTTGACGCAGTGCAAAACAGCAGAAATTATACAGGTTGCGGCGGCGTGCGAATATTTGCGCAGTGTCACAGTAACATACTGATATGAGTGACCTTGAAAGTCAAAGATATGCAGCTGATCGAGTGAAAAGAATAAATATAGGATATGGAAACCGTTCGTAGGGCCCAGAAAAGCAATACCGCACGAGCAGAATAATTAGGGAATAGAGATATTGTGTCCGCATGCAAGCCATCCAGTTTGGGGTAGAACAAAGTTCCGTCTAGACTTTGCGCTTCCCCGGAGGTTTTGTATTTGCAAAGATGACTTCAGGACATCAGTCTCTTCTTCTGGTATTCTTCTATTATGCATGGATGTCTGACGCCTTGCCTTGTACAACTTCGCTTGTCCTCACCAGTGCTCGTCGAAATAATTGGAATTTGCTATGGATAACTTCCTCCACGACACCCTTTAGGCCATAGTCCTCTTGATGTGCGTACATCACAAAATATAGTTAAATCACTCTGCCTAAGGTCTCGGGGTTCCGTTAACCATTTCTGCCTATTCTGCAGTGACGGTGGCTATACTCTGATCCACCTACAACAGTTTGGACAGATGTCTTACTTGAATCCACCTTCTGCTCAAATGGATTGGTACGTTGATCGGTGGGTATTAAAGCCACTACTACTTTTCAAGCGTTAACAGTTTCCGAGGCGATACAGCGTCTTGCGAATCCTTGAAGCCGGGTACCGCTCTCAAAGACCTAGCGTTCAACATCCTTGCGCTCTCGGTGTGTGTCATTACAAGTACAGCTTCATTCACAACCTTGCCGTTGAGAACGTTATGTAATAATTAACGAGCCGGTCAAATTAATCGTACCCGAAGACCTTCGAGAAAGCTAGCACCTGGAGGATTGATCCCTCCTAGCCCCGTATTCTTCGTTCGGTCCCAGTAGGATTCAGCCCAACGGAATGTTAACAGCGTAGGACCAGCAAGCTAGCGGCGTCTCCGACCAACGCCCAGTATAGGTATTGGTTAGTACAACCCAACGAAAGTTCAGCTCTTTCTTCCAGCTGGTGTAACCATGAACTTGTAAGGCGAGACCATCTGTGGAAAATTTGTTCCTGTTTCTCGTTCCAAGTTCTTCAGGGAGACGACTGACTGTCCTAATTGAATCAAATTGGACCGCCTTCTTACTAACTATAGATCGAACAGTTACACTAACCAACTGGGCCTTCGCTTGGTATCGGCCAGCAACGATGCTAAGCTAGTCTCGTCCCGAAAACTTAAACCCCGATACCTTGCAGCAAGGTTGAGTAAATCAGTAGAGCATCTGAGCCGGTAGCTATTAAAGCTAAGGTGCGAATAGGGCCAGCAGGACCAGAAACAAAAGCGGGTAACAATCCAAGTAATACAACAGAGCGTTCGAAGTGACTGAGAGCACAACCGGATCCTTCAGTGTTTGGTGTTTCTAAGTTACTTTCACCAGCACGGAGTAGTGAGTAATGCAACAGCGTAAAGTTGTTTGACCCGCAACACCTTCGTGCTTGACCACGTGTTAGTTCGTTATTCGGTTTGAGACGGATCTGCCACATTCTATGGGCGCCGCAGAATTCAAGAAGTTCGTTGAGCTTCAGCTCCTGGAAATCCTCGCACCGATCTACCTAATGACGTTGTTCGAGGAAACACATTTAAAGAATTTCTTTCTGTTGAAGCCGCAGTGTTTAGACAAGCAGCATATCCCCGAGGCTTTAAGCTTCTGCCTCTATCGGTGTTGGGCGGTGGTCTGCAGGGAGGTGCAGCAATGAACAAGCATGTAGCGAAGATGGCTGCGGTTTTATCTACGAAACCTGTCAAACCAATGAAGTTTAGTTCTCTTTCGTTGCGGATAACTGGCGGTATACTCAGCCATCTTAGATGGCAGGTGGTTAGGCAGCCTGCTGATGATAGAGCTGATGGTTCTCATTGCGTTCAATTCGGATTCAGACCTCAATTGTTTCAACCTCAAGCAGCATGGACGCAGCTTTACAGCTTAACGAGACAAAGCCGAAAAATCATTGAGCTTGATGTTAGGGCCATCAATAACAGCATTCAGATGAGTCCTAGCAGTAATGTGGGGCCACCTGAAGCGTCTTCGTATAATGTCCAAAGTTTCTACAAACCCTTCATCAGAATCAAGTATTAGGCAACGTTTACTAGCTATTTTGGTTTAACCACAACCGTACTGTATCAGATATGAGAGCCTGACAGTTGGTTCGGAAGTAGTTGTAGAAAAATCGGTTTCGCAGCATCGCCATAATAGCCAATAGTTTGCAGGAGCTCTACTGAATTTGATCAGTTCGCTTTTTGGAAGACGGGATGAGGTTCTGGGTCCAAAGTCACTGGATTGACGTTCCGAACACAGGTTACTCTCAGCTTGCAGACTGGAAGCTAGGCCCTCCATTGAGATAGAAATAAATAAATAAATAGTTTATTCTCAAATGTATAGAGACATACCAAATCAGGCATGATCCAGGTTTATAGGCAGTTGCGTATCACAACGATATTTAGGGCTCAATCGTGGGTAGTTGAAATGCTCAAGGCACTTTACGTGCAATGAAACGGTGCTTGTAGACGAAGAGTAGCATATTCCTGCACGTGTCGGGGAAAAGCTGAAATATGAGGCTAGTCAACTTGCCAGTATGTAGTTGTGGGCAGTGACTTTATTCAGGGGTGAGTCACATCCGCCAATTCGCAGTGTTGGTAAACAGACATGTGTGGCACTTTATTGGAAGAACGCTTGTCAGGCAAAAACCCACCGCGTCCTGCAACACTGCCGTAGAGCCTTTTGAACACTAATGTATAACTGGCAAAGCCGCTTGACGACAGATTTGATATTCGGTTATGCGCAGTCAACTGGCTTCCAATTTTCTCTGTTAGTTGGACAGCCAATTTGATCAGGGCCGCCATAATTGTTGAGGCCGGCTGAGGATGTGAATATTGCGAATAGCGTTCTTGTTGTGTGTCCGGGTGAGCAAAGTTTCAAACTTTATGCTGTCTGGATGCTCCAGATGTATAGCTTTTGGCAGTGTGAAGGCGTGTCCAGCTCTCCATAACTGGACAACGGTTGTGGTGATTGCAGTTGAGTCCCTATGGTGTGCAGCCATGCTCCATGTAGGTCCTTGTCGGTTGTTACGTCCGTCTTGAGCGTAAACTATTCCTCAGTCCAATCCCAGTTCCCGAAGCAGTTCTGGACCTCAGAGAAAAGGGAAAGTAAGGGACCAACGGCTCCAACGGCACCAATGGATGCCAACGGACAGACCAACTGAACTATGGACGGTATGTGCGGACCCACCAAAATAATGAGCAGATGACGAATTTAGACAAAAGTTCACAATCCCCAGAAGTAATAAATCACGATCGTTTACCAACTAGCGCATCCGACGCAAATTCAGCTTTGCAGTAGGCTTCAACATCAACCGCCCTCGCCTGCAGCGTACGCGTGCGCGTTAAAGCCGACCCTAGCAGACGAATAAGGGATCCAGCTCCTTGAAGCTTCTAAGAAGTGATAGCGTTAATGACCTCAGCATAATCACCAGCAACAGGCATGATCGCACTATTCAACTTAAGTACAGACTATCCGAAGATTAAACGAAGTACACAGTACGAAAACTAAACTAGAGACTACGAACAAATCAACCTAGACATAACGCCAGGTCTGGGAAGAAAACTAAAACCAAGTATCGCGGGGCTGTTGGGCGGGAAGGCATATTAAATACAGTACATGCATTCCGAATAGCTTTTGTACTCGCAGTGCAAGAGCGCAGAACTTGTACGGCGTGCACCGACTTGCAGGTAATTGGGCAGTGACACAGAAACACTAACCTGAATACCCATGAAGCTTCAAGGATATGCCAGTGGGCGAGTGAAATGCATAAATACAGGATCCCGTGACCGATTGCAGGACACAGTAAAGCAATGTACACTGAGCCTAATACTCAGGGAATAGAGAAACGTGGCATAATGTAAGCATTCAAGTTTTGGGGAAAAAGCAGTTTCGTTTGGACACCACAGTTTATTCAGTTTAGGGCTTATAGGGTATAATCACGTAACATCCTGCATCTTCTGGTTTACGTGGTTTAATGAGCTGTTTAGTAGGCAGCGTCGGCAAAAGATGGCTCATATTCTCTGCTGGTAAGCTGAAATCCGTGGTAGAATGCTTTTGTGTTTGAATGCACGCCGTCCTGTTTTCTACCGTGAGCCATGTAGTGTTCGCAATGCAGAAGAATTCCCCGTCACCGCGTCGTTTACACGACAGTGCAAATTCACCAGCGTGTTAAATGCGGTTTTGAGCCTTTGTTGAAAGGAGCGTTGTATGGTCTGATGGCGGGTATGCCTAAACTTCTTCTGGCTTGTTTTTAGTATTGCTTTCAGAAATTCCATTGCAGTTTCGTTCAATGAAGAAAATGTCGTGTAAATCCTATGCAAACGGAATTCTTCTTATTAAATTTTGGAAATGATAATAAGTAAGTAATTAATTTGACCCTAATTTAGTGCATGTAATTGTGCGAATGAACATCTGGGCGCCTTCAGTACAGAATAACAAATAAGGATAACAAAGCGTTAAAACGAAGTTTAGAGGATGCATTCTACTGCAGCGTTGAATTGGAAGTGCGGAAATTTTACCTGTCTGGGATTTTTCAAGGTTCAAAAAATCAAGCGCTCCCTTCCTTACACGCTTGCCGTTGGCTAACAACATTACCCATGTTATCATAGCAACTTGCAAGTGTACAATCGACGTGTATTGGATTTATTAAATATGTGTATTTCCGATAATAGCTTAATAGCATAACCTTAGTGACAGCACTTAACTTCCAGAAACCCCTTGTGCACCATAAAATTATAGGTGCCATCTTGGTAGGCTAAATTGCTTTTAACTGGGTGGTTTTCCAGAACTTTGGGCATGTATATAAACGCCAGTTGGTTATTTGCAACGCCTTATGCTGTGGTACGTTTCTTTCGGAGCACTCCTAAAATACTGGTACACACAGTTTGGGAGTGCCCAACCTAAACACTAAGCATAATAGGTGGCTTACTTTGGTCGCGGCAAATGATATTACACCCATCCTCCTGGGTTGGAACAAGCTAAGAAGCCGGCGTACTCGGTCATAGCAGTAGGCAGGAACCAGTGTAGTTTGGACAAGCTGTACTTGTTTGGGAGAAATTGGTCTTTATAAGAATGGCTCGAAGCATGGTGGAAAACAAGTATATGCGCATTGTGTGTCAGTTGAGAGGCATAAGAGGCCAGTTATGCTTATCCAATTAATACCTTGGTCTTCACGACATTGGCTGTTACCTAAGGATAGCTGGTTAGCCAAGCAACCTCCTCGTGGTGACAGCTAGGTGGTTCTGGTTAACCCCTTAGAGCTATTAGTACGGAGGCAGTCTTGCAGGACATGGTGGATTATAAAATGTCACAGATGTCTGGTTAACAACCTTGTGATGTGGCAGTTGTGGTTTGCTAACAACTAAAGTCACCTGCTTGCTTACTTGGTCAAGCGCTGCATGTATCCAAACAACAAGCAGCCACTGGCGACACTAACGGAATTGTATGAAAGCACTTACAACGTACACAGCCACCGCAACACGCTTACGTGCAAAAATGCATACATTCGTGTCTCAACGTACGTGACAATACTAATGTTTCCTTGTAATTAAACGACTGCCTTAGGCATTTGTACTATGATCACGCTTGTGCTGGCCTGTCTCGAAACTTCGAGAATAGACGTATTATTTTGCCTTTATTTATTCATTTGTGTAGGGTGCAGTTTATCAGCATTGAAAATGCTATCTGTACTTTGGCAGTAAGTTTGCATTACTCACTTGGCACTCTATCCGCCTCGCTTATGCACACGAACTTGAGTAAATAACGGACCGCCAGGAAGTGGGTAGGCCTCAACTACAGTACGCGGTCTAAACCGGTTTCATTTTAAGGAAATTGATTTAGGTTTAATAAGCACAGCTGTTGCACGTAAAATATAAGGACCCAAAACAAAGGAGGCAACATTTAGAAATTACATTGACATAGCCTGGCCAGTGTCTCCTAGTTTTATAGATGTCTCGAACAAGTCACGGGTAGCTAAAGAGCGTTTGGTAGAAATTGAACGAAATGTGCTTGTAAACATGATTGTGGAATGCTAGGTTGTGACCCTCTGTGTGTCGGCTGGTCCCCGTCTGATAAATTGAAAGCGTTTGATGTAGGGTGATGTGTAGTAAAACAATCAGGCATATACCACATTTCAGCGGACCCTGATGTGCCCAGGGTGTCAGGTACAGTCGGGAATAGTGCAAAGATGTTTGGGGAGCGCTAAATATTTCGGTTGAAGCGTAAGGCCCATGTGCATTATATGCGGATAGTTGATAACTGCTTGTTTCCCAAGTAACGAGAACAGGTGCCGGCACGTCGCGATTTAGCAGTTTGAGATAATGTAGCTCATTTATGGTCGCAATGCCTAGTTGCACGAGATTTCATACAATATTTTAATTTGGCACAAAACTGTGTGATTGGTTGCCGGCGCTCCCCTACACTACTCTACGCTAGTGCATGCCACTCAACTAAGCACTGACGATGTCATCTCCATTGGGGACGAAATGTTTGCAAATAAATTTCCAAGCTCAGAGAAAGTTCAGCCGACGTCCGTACAACGTGGGCTGGCTGTTTTCAATTCTATAGCCAATGCAAATACTTTTACCGTGAACAGTTAATGGTGTTTTGCACGCCCACCCTGAAGTTTGTCTGGCTCCTCCAGATTACCATTGTGCCCCTTGATGTTATTAGCGCCGAAAAGTTGCACTAAGCCGCAGTTGCGTATGTTTTCTCAGGAAACAGGATCCAATTAACTTTGAACTTCCCCACACATTCCCTGGCTTAAGACGGCACGCTCAGTCGCCAAAATTAACGGTGTGCTCGTGTAAAGAAATAAGCGCGGTAAAATTTAAAAAAACAAGAAAACGTTAAAGGTTATTTCTATAAATGCAAAACACAAAGCACGTTCGTTAAGAGACAAACTAAGGCGGCATACTTAACCAGCAGGCTAAAAATTAATGAAAACTAACAAAAATCTTCTACGCTAAAGTTGCTTTCAAGCGCAAACTTTCACAGTTGCTAAATCTCAGAGAAAAAACAAACTTTCTCTTTGACCAGAATATTGCAAAAGTTAGTACAAAATTAAGTTACCCAGCACAAGTGTTAACGGCTGATAAGGGTAAAAGTAAAAGTAACGCGACGCTTGCAGTAATTAGCATTATTTTCCATTTAATGGCGGTCTAGGCATAACGCCATTAGTTTTCTCTACCAACGGCTTTCTAACTTGCACGCAGGTATAAGAAAAAAGAAAGCAAATGTGTGAGATTCTGAAGCGGCGTAGGTGCGTAATATCCATACCTAACCAGCAACGCTCGATAAAGCGTTACGTTCGCCGCAGTAATTAGGTACGATATAAGTGTCCGAGAAACAGACGTTTCAGGCGTACATAACAATTGTAGGCAAGTATGTGGTAATATTTAGCGAAAACATTAGAACTTCAAAAAGGTAGGTTATAATTGCAAGTGACTTCAAGCCAACGTATAATTAACCCACGGTCAGGTGGCTTCAGTTTACAATTTCCAGGGACCACTGCGCCACGTAAACCACTATGAATATAGAGCCCAATGTCCATTAAGCCTCCAAGTGGCTGGGAAGTTTATATTAAGGCCGGTTGTGCTACGTCTTCCTGGACACTACAGAATTTGGGATAACTTGACACGTTTAGGCCTAAAAGCGCACATATTTTAAGCTAGCTATCGGAAGTGTTACCGCTCAGCGCCTCTTTTCTTCATCCAGAAGGCTGTGTTACCAACGCCATAAACCTACAAGAGCCCGACGTTAATAAGCAAGTACTGAATACTGGAAAATTATGCGGCGTACTTGAAGGCGTGTGGTCCGTTTGGTCTACCTTTTTGGGGCATTACCAACTCTACTTCTGGAGGCTGAGCTTGATCCAACATAAATGCTTATTGTGCCTCATGTATTTCTACATATTGCTGTGCAGCTGTGCTTAGTTTTGCACACTCTCTCTCACTAATTGTTAGTCCTGTGGCAAGTGCCAGCGGTGTTCATCCAGGTAGCAATGTTAACTCGTAGTTTAATGTCGCAACAGCTATTTCCTTAGTGCTTTTTCTTGTGCGAACTGTTCTAACACCCTGAGCAAGGAGGGCTAATGCAAATAAAGAGTAGGCTACTAGGTAATAAAAATAGTGCGAGCTGGTTGCTTACCCACCAGTACGCATAACCCATGGTAGGATTTGCGGCCAGCTAAAAGAAGAAATTACACACGGACGACAGAGATAAGACAAAGTTCTGGTCAAAAGTTTCTAATTGTCTAGCCAGCCAATGCGATAGGGGCATTTCCGTTACTGGTAAGTTTCCACGCCAGTGCAGTAGAACATGGATACTTGAACGTTTTACTAGCCAAAGCGGTTTAAAAATAGGAACTGGTTTTCATGATGTCCGTTTATTTGTGTTGCCAATAGTGATACTTACATATCAAACAGTTATAGCTACATATGGAGTCACAAGAGCATAACTAGTGGGCAAAATGTTTTCTTCTTGGGCCTTTGGCTTTTCTGGTGGTCTCAGAGAAAGTGACATTCTAGCTACTCTGGAAATGTAGCTTAACTGCAAAACTATTTACCTGCTTGACTGGACTCAAGCTTGATGGCAGGCGCTGACGGATTTATCTGACCAGTTAACAGAGGGATCATGCCACTGTGAATAGCAGTAACCAAATGTTTGAAACGAGGCTTTACTAAAGGTACATGACCGTAGAATTGAATCGACGATAGTGTTTCAGTAGGTGGTGTGTTTTGCCTGACAAGGGTGCTCCCTATATAAAGCCACGAAAGTCCATTTGTCAACTCTGCGACGTAGCGGATGTGCCTCGCCAATCAGTACAGTCAATATCCGCAATTACATTCTGGAGTACTGAATAAGGACAATACTTCACTATTTTAGTGACACGTATAACAATGATAACCTCAGTCGTCTCATACTGTCATCTTTTTATCTGTTGTGCATTTCCTGTTTTCTCTACGCACGCGGGAATCCAGTTCCTCGTGACCCCTGAGGATATTGCTCCTCAGGAGTAATTCTGCCGTTTCTGCAACTTGTACGACTTCTGGCTACAATCAATTACTTGCACTGTAAAGTATCCTTTGCGCAATATAATGGATTTTAAATTTCGCTCATGCCTCGGTAGAATTGCCCCGATGAATTAGAGAATAAAATATTGTTATCTATTAATCGACCAGATGGACTACAGGTACTATCCTGTGGTATGCACACAGATTGTATTTAAAAAAGCCAAGGGAAGTATCGAGTACTCAGGCCTAATAAAAAGCATAGGTTAAGGCCAACTAGCAACTGACATCTGCGAAGAAACATCGCAGTAAGCCTAAAGCTGTTATTTAAGCGATTTTTGGACGCTTCTGATGCTAACCAAAGGTGCATTATGTCCAGCGAAAGCAAACCAAAGACACTAACATCATATACAAGAGTTAGGCCTGGTAGATAGCCTTTACTAGACTACCTCAAAGGTTATGTGCCTAAACTTTTACAGATTTACTGGTTTAAGCCTTTGGAAAGTGATAAAAGTAAAGCTGATGACGAAGAAGTAAAAGTGTAGTTAAAATGTAATGACTAATATTTACCCGCTCGGATGGACACGTTATGGTCCTGTTATTTCTTATATGAGGAATGCCTACGGTTTTGCGAACCTGTTAATCGGTAGGCTGAGCTGTACTACTTGTCGAACTTTTTGAACTTTGGCAAAGTAGCTGTTGAAGAAAGGAAGTCGGAGAGGCGTAGATACTTGTTGGTACTTGTAGCCTTTGGACCGAAGTGTCACTAGAGGAACCTTGCAAGTCAGGTACCAATCCGAAAAGGATACATACCTTTTGCATTCAGCATTCTAGTCATAACATTTGTAAGATGCGTGCGACGGATCCGGCTAAGACCCCTGAGTGTTGTGAGAGTGGTAAGGATTAGATGTGAACAAGGGTGGCCCCTGATGGAGGCAATTCATGGGTGTTGTGCTACCGAGTAGCTCCTACAAGGCCTGGTTATTTCATCACCACTACGCACAACGTCCAGCAGATTTTGCAGTCAGGTAAAAGAGAAAAATATGCACAGGCGGCTAAGGCAAATTGCTGGTTGGGAATTCCTGCGTGTCCAGTTAGCCGGCGTGACAGGGCCTGGTTAGCTTCCGTTTGGCGAAGTGGAATATGGAAATTGAAGGTCGTAGTAGCAAAGGCGGGTAAGAAAAGATTCTGGCTTTACATATTGCCAGTCTAATAGTGTTTCCAGTATACCTACTTGTAGGTTGGATAGTAGTATCCAGATATACACGAGTCAGTGACTTTATTTTTGGCGAGTCACGACGGCCGCGTCACAGTACCGTTAAGCAGACTTTTATGGCTTTTTAAAGGGCAAACGCCTGCCGGGCGTAAAGCTAGCACGCCTTGGAACACTGCCGCCGAACTATTCGCTGAAATGGGGTTAAAACCGAACCACTGAGCTGGCACCACCAAGAGGTTATTCGGCGGGCTACGTATGAAAAACCATATTTTGTATTTTTATATTGCAGTATCTGTTACTCTTTAGTGCCTACTCCTCCCATAATTACTATAAAGTTCTCTCAATTTTAGACTGGAACCATAGAAGCGGTTGGTATTACTTAGTTAGCGAAGTTTATAGTATGGTACGCAAGTGCAGCGCAAGAGCCCAGCAATCTCGTGGTGCCGTCTGGCTGGTTCTGCTTTACCTCGTACCAGCAACTAATTTGGCAGCAGTGTTCCAGGACGTAGTGGGTTGTTGCCTAGCCAGCCTAATCCCTATAAAAAGCCACCAACCTCTGTTTAACAACAATGTGCCGTGGCGGTTGTGACTCGCCACCAACTAGAGTCACTGCCCCGTGGATATCTGAAAAATGCTAATCGATCCACAGTCATCATTCGCTCATTATCACATGTCGTACGATAACAAATAGTTAAATGATGCTACGGCGCGTTCACAAAGCAAGCTACACAGCTATATTTATACGCAGTTACGTACGTATAAACGCAA
>CALYDF020000105.1:0-15292 GCA_944474145.2 Dicrocoelium dendriticum
TTAGGTTTCTAGTAAAGCAAACTATGATACTATGTGGTCACCGAGAAGATATCCTGCATGACAAACGTGGCCAAGAAAATGCGAGGAACTTTTCAGAATTTATGCATTTGTTGGCCAATTATGAACCGGTTCTTCTAGAACCTTTGGTGGCAGTTCAGCTTGGAAGGAAAAGCGCCACTTTTTCTTTGTCACCCCACCTTCAAAATAAATTAGTGAGCATTTTAGTAAAGTAGGTGAAAAAGAAAATCGTGGATCAGTTTAAGGAAAGCAAGTATGTTGGCTTTTTTTGTCAGCACTCCCGAGGTATTCCGCAGAAATTAAAGGCGTGACGGCACGGGAGTCAATTTTCAGTCTCATTGAGACCAACAGCGAAAGTGCAGAGAAATTTGCTGGATGGGTATTACGAGACCCGGAGAAAGATTGAATTCAGATTGATGGCTGCCGTGACCAGACATCTGACAACGCTGCTACCTTGGCGGGCTAACAATCGGGTTTTCAGAGACATCTGCGAAATCAACCCAAAGCCATATTTTTGCCATTCGCAAACCATTCCCTGAGTCTGCTTTGTGTGAATCAAACTACTGCGACTGTACGTGCCATGCACAAACTACTTCCGGTGTCTAGCTTGTGTTCATGCAGCTTCTGCGACCATCCATTCGGTTACACGTTCGGTACAATGGACAGCATATTATCTTTATTTTCATCTAAACTTTGTTGGAATGTCTGGATTGAATTCACCGCAGCTATTATCCAGTGGCGGGAGAATATTTAGATGGAATAGTCGAGTACGCATGGTAAGTGTTTTGGTGAAGAATTAAGCGGAATTCATCACTTTCTGACACACAACAGAATAAGGAGAAAAGGCAACCACAAGATCATATGCATCTTTAAGTCTTATCTTGGTATGGTCGTTTCCGTTTATTTTTTCTGAGCCCTTGGTCATCAGTTCCCATAGAAATCAAGGATACAGCTAAGTTTAAACAAAAGGGCTAGATCTGAGGCAAAGTTCTGTCAAAGCGTGAAATTTTAAGAGTTTACCTTCTTCAGAAGAGAGAGAAAATGGTAGACATTGCGTTAGATGAATCTAAAAGATAACACGCTGAATTGGGTACAATAATGAAGCGTCCAATTCGCCAAAAGAAACGAATGGACGTTAAACAACTGTTTGATATATCGACGTGTCTTATCGCTGAATTAGCACAGGAGATCCTGTCTGTCATAGAGAGTTTGATTGATGAAATGCCATAGCTTTCAGCAACTACTTGATTTTGCAAACAAATATACTTTTCATACACCGTCAGATCTGCTTGCTGATAACTATAGTTATGCACTTAGCGATGTTGATGAAGATATGTAACACAGAAAATCCTTATCGAAAGAAAATTGCAGTATTTTGTGAAAGCTTCAAGCAACAACACAAGTACTGTATCTTCTGACCTTTTGAGCCTCCAATAGAAACATCACCTTTTTCAAATCTAATGCGCATATTTCTTACTCGAACTATTAGAACTGTCAGCTGTGAGTGTATTCTTAAAATGCAAGATGTTAACCAATTACCTTCAATCATCAGTGAACCAGATAAGGCTCAACGATTGGCAGTTCTCCCCATACAAAGGGAAATTGCGTTATCAATACTATTGCCTCAAATAATGCATGAAAAGTGCATCGGTAAATTTTATGGAGCAGTGTTGTAACAATTCCAATACCTGCATTGAAGCAGTACTCTAAACTTTGATCTTTGATCGTTTTTACACGAAACGAAATATTTAACGTCTGCTCTCAATTGTGTGGATTTACGAATTCACAACTGCCAGGGGGTTGTAGCTTTAACCTCCGACCCGAGGGGGCGAAAATAGTTGCTACGCCACTGTTCTGACCCAACATGATTGGTGGCATCCGGTTTTTGATTTGCATATCACTGGCCAGCCACAGGACGCCTGCGTCTACAGGGGGGCCATGGGTGGCTTGCGCTGCACCACACACAACTCCAATCATACACCTCATATACATTGTCAAACCCGAAGTAATGACACCGGGTGGCGTGTGGATGGGAGCCACGTTACATCAATGGAGCCGGCCCACAATCCTTCATAGGCAATCACAAGCACGCTGCATTTGCGAATCAGTCACACACAAGGCGATGGCTGGGCCGTATTCCGCTCCACACTGAGTGCATGGAACCGCTCTTTGAGCCTAGCATGGCCACAAGGACCGTGCACCCCGTCCCCTCTAGCAACGACCAACTGTCTCCTGGAGCCAATGTGAAGGAGCTAGTGGGTAATAGACAGGTAGGCATCTTGTCAACATGCACATCAAACGCAGTCACACCGGGGATATCAAACAACAGCCAGTCACTTGAAACGACGATATCAAATAAAATAAGTCGAATAATGCATACAGATACAGTGACATAAATCTTTGCTAAGTGAGCATATGAAATTCATTCGTTACGAACAAATCCGCGATAGGTTCAAGAAGTCAGAAAATATATCTTATGAGAAGAACACAAACCCAAAAATATTATAGAAGTTAACTACAATTAGCTTAAGTGACGTGTGCAAGTTTATCGAAGATAATTCAAGTAGATATTCATATAAGATAAAAAAAGCTTTAGGACACAATTGCAAACCAATCACCTGAAATAAAGAGACACAGCATGCAAACACGCGGTTAATAAATCGAATGCAGCGTACAAACGTTGCGCCGGTTGTGCCTACGTTCTCTGCAGGACCCATCGTTTCAGTGTTGGCCCCGAGTGGCCTCGCTCATGGCTCACTAAGCCTGCCTGACTCAGGCACTCGCGACCACATGTGCTACAGCACCATGCGCTCTATGTCGATGGATTACAACCCATCGGTGCTTGCCGCTTCCTCACTTGCCGCTTCTCCGCATGTATAAGGTCTTTTTCCCGCACTTCGGCAACTGCCTTCTTGATTAGATCGCGCCATGCACGCCGATCAACCACCTTCGATTCCCATGAACTGCAATCAAGATTAGAACCTGAGGGGCTCACTTTGATCATATCCTGGTAACATAATTTTGGTTTCCCCGCATGCCGCTTCCCAACACTCAGCTGACCATCTAATAGCTGCTTCGGTATCCGCGTCGAATCCATACGGCTCACATGACCGAGCCACCTCAGGTGTCTCAGCAAAAGTATGCAGTGCACTGCATACATTCCACTACGGCGCAACACTTCCGTGTCCGCAACTCTGTCGCACCAAGCAATGCTCAGAATCTGTCGCAAGCACTGCTGTTGGAACCGCTCGAGATATCGCACATCTCGCCGGTACATCGTCCAGCTCTCGCTGCCATATAGAAGAAGGGACAATACCATGGATTTATAGACCATCACATGCATGCCATCGGTAAGCTGATGTTTGTTCCACACTCGGTACTCTAGCTTGCCGAATGCGGAAGCTGCATTTTAAGATTCGGATACGCAGGTCACTGCGTATCTGCTGGTCAGTCGACACCACACTCCCAAGGTAGCAGAAGCGGGAGGTGGTTTCCAATACTCCAGCACCAATGCTGATTCGCGGCACCATTGGAGATTGCACCTCCGGTGAAGGCTGAAAGAGACAGACAGTTTTGCTTGTGCTGATGGTCAGCCCGGATTTGGCCGCTGTCGAAGCCAGAGCATAAGTGTGCTACAACTCATCTGCGCTGTGTGCAAACAACGCACAGTCGTCAGCAAACAGCAACATACGAATAGTTGTCTCACAGACTAGAGTTCTCGCACCGAAATGACGGATGTTTAGCAACCCATCATCAATATGGTGCTCCACACGAACACTAAAAGCACAAGTAGCATCAAAAGCACAAGACATCATTGCATGAAGATATATATTAAACAGGTAGGAGCTAAGACACAGCCTTGCTTCACACCAGAGACAACTGCAAAGTCATCCGATGTCTGTCCACTCAGATGCATCCTCGCCCACATACCACTGTGCAAACATTGAATTAAAGTTGCAAAGTTACGCGGGCAACCAAACTTACCCAACACCAGCCACAATGCCTTGCGATTCCCCATATCAAATGATTTGCTAAAATAAATAAGCTAGTACAACGACTGATGTCGCTCTCTATACTTCTCTTACAACTGACCAACCGCAAACACCATATCTATATTGCCGGGACCTGAACGGAAACCACATTGCTCTTCCGCTACTTTCGGCTCCACAACCTGACTGACCAAGGGCTTGAGCAGGATTCGGGCAATCACTTTGCCCACACAACTCAGAAATTTGCTACCATCATACTTCGTGGCACATTGCTTGCTTTCTTTACCGCCGTGCAGTGGTTGCACAAGGGCATCCTTGAGCTCAGCAGGCACTTTCTCCTCAATCCACACGCGTTGCACCAATTGATGCCGCACAATCACCAACACGGGTTCGCCGAGTTTCAATACTTCAGGCGGGATCCGGTCGGCACTGGCACACTTGCGTTTCGCAGCTGATCAAGTGCTCTCTGTGTCTCATCTAGTGTCTGCGTGTCCGCCAGACTCGCCTTCATATCGTACTGCTTCAGCCCTTCAAAGTAGGCCAGTCGATCTCTGAACAATTGTCACGAGACAGTCACAGTGTTTTTGCCAGATCTGCATTATACCAGCAGTCCGTGTGCAGGTAGCGCCTGAATTACCATCGATAACCGTCCTCAGTGGTTCCAAACTGGGCCTATACATGGTCTTCAAAAATGCAGAAAATTCTTTGTGTTGGCGACATGGCGTAGCGTTCCATCTGCTTCGCCTCCTCCATCCACCATGCAATTTAATGCGGCGGAGGTGTCACGTATGCACTGAATTATCGGTTCTTAAACACAAGCCCTCCCATGATTGGTTGAGGAAGAAGTTGCCTTACTTTCCTTAGTTCATTGGTTTTCCTTCCCGTTTTTGCTAGCCACTGTAACGCAGGATAATTTAGTAAATCAGTTCCATATTACGTGTGTGTGTTCTCTTCCGTTTATCGGCTAAGGGCCATACTTAACATTCTGGCGACAGGTTAAACTAGCGCGATGTTGCAGCTTTCTACACTACTATAGAAGTTTCCTTCTGAGAAAAAAACACCGGCTACCTGGAACCGCTGCAAGCGCACTTCGGATTAATTTGGAGCTTCTACCCGTCTTGCAACCAAACACCGCACTCTCTGAGAGCCCCAAAATTATATTATTGTGACAATTTCTGGGGGATGAAGGCCAAAATATTTTGACGCCCTTCATTTCGGTGAGAAAGAGAGAGTCAGCAGCGCGCTAAAGTCCTCAGCGGGTTATTGGGTTCAAGACTGAACACATACTGCGTGGTATTCTCTACCGACCTTGCGTCAAAACCCTGAAGAAATTATCTTTGATTTCATCGCGCGGATTCAGCGAGTCGTACCAGAGTGTCGTCATAGTGAAATTCCAGCTACGAAGTTCGAAGAGGCGATTACTTTACAGTGCCTGATGTTCGGTATCCGTAATAAATAGGCTCGTGAAAGGTTATTGTCGCAAGAGGAAACGACCATGAGCTATGAGAAGGACTGCAGTATTGTTCGACAGCTGGTGAACATCCATAAATAGTTAGCAGCTATTTTCTGTTTACCTCATTTAGACACAATCCAAGCAGTCGAACGAAATGATGTTACTACGAGACGGTCCGAATTGCCTTTTACCTGTTACCAATGTGGCAGGCAGCATTTATCAGCCGATGAATGTCGTCATAAACAGAGTATCTGCCGCTAATGTGGAAAATTAGGGCACTTGGCCCGAGTTTGCCGATCTAAAGCTTGCACAGCCGCGGGATCTCGTTTTCCCAAAAAGCCCTTGAAGGTCGTCCAGTCTTCAGACGAAGAAGAGCAGCTAAACTGGATCAGGAACGCAACGTCGAGTATCTGCAGCATTCATACACACTACATTGTGCAAATGGAAATAGAACGCCAAATGGTTAAAATGGAATTCGATACCGCTGCCTCAGTTACCATTGCTGCCTCAGTTAAAAGTTTACCCAAGTTATCGGCATGTGCATCAACTTTGCGTATGTACACTGGATAGCCGATACCAGTCCTGGGAAAATGCATTGTTCATGTAAATTACCATGGGGAGAAGAGGATCTTACAAGCATTTGTTGTGGCGAATGCTTGTCCGAACTTACTCGGGCACGACTGGCTTAAATGTCTTCCGGCCACGCTAGAGACAGTGAAGTTACGTCCACTAATCAACGTTTGAAGGATGTGTTCAAAAAATATTCTGACGTTTTTGGTGAGAAAATAGTAAACTTGCATGGATATCAGGCTAGTGTCAAATTACGCCCATGAACTAAGCCTCACTTTTTCAACCCACGTCCTCTACCTTATTCCCTATGATCAAAGAAGGAAGACGTGATAACGAGATTGCAATCAGCAGGAACAATCAAGCTAGTCCAATGCAATGAGTGGGGAGCTCCAATAGTTCCAGTCCTGAAGCTGGATGGTTCTGTGTGTATTTGTGGTGACTATAAATTAATTGTTGATCATTTTTTACTTCTGGATAAGTATCCCTTACTTCGGAAAGAGGATCTGTATGCTACGCTGGCAGGCAGACAAAGGTTTACACAGATAGACCTCAGTCACGCGTATTTACAAATTGAGTTAGACTGGACCTCTTGCTCATGCACTAAGACAGGTACACACATGGGTCTATTCCAGTACACACGTCTGCCCTTCGGAATCAGTTCGGCCCCAGTGATATTCCAAAGGATTATTGACAACCTGATCCAAAAAAAAACAAAATTCCCACTCCAGTGGGAATTTTGTTTTTTTTTGGATTAGGTTGCCAGTGATCCTTTGTAATATCGCTGGGGCCGAACTGATTCCGAAGGGCAGACGTGTGTACTGGAAGAGACCCATGTGTGTAGTTCTCGTAGTGCATGAGCAAGAGGTCCCATCTAACTCAATTTGTAAATAGGCGTGACTGAGGTCTATATGTGTAAACCTTTGTCCGCCTGCCAGCGGGGCATACAGATCCTCTTTCCGAAGTAAGGGATACTTATCCAGAAGTAAAAAACGAACAACAGATTATTTTATCAGTCAGCCACAAATACACATGAGAACCATCCAGCTTCAGGACTGGAACTATTGGAGCTCCTCACTCCGTTTGGACGCTGATTGTTCCTGCTGATTGCAATCTCTTTATCGCGTCTTCCTTCTTTGATCTTAGGGAATAAGGTAGGGTACGTGCGATGAAAATGCAGGGCTTAGTTCATGGCCGTAATTTGACACTAGCCTGATATCCATGCAATTTTACTATTTCCTCATCAAAAACGTCAGCATATTTTTTGAGCACATCCTTCAAGCGCTGGTTAGTGGACGTGAACTTCACTGTCTCTAGCGTGGTCGGAAGGCATTTAAGCCATTCGTGCCGAGTATGTGCGGACCAATCATTCGCCACAACATAGGCTTGCAAGATCCTCATTCTCCCCATGGTAATTACATGAACAATGCATTTTCCATGGGACGGGTATCGGCTGTCCAGTGTACATACGCAAACTTGATTCACATGGCGATAACTTGGGTAAACTTTTAACTGAGGCAGCAATGATTATGGTCACTGAGGCAGCAGTATCGAATTCCATTTTAACCATCTGGCCTTCTATTTCCATTTGCACAGTGTAGTGTGTATGAATGTTGCAGATGCTCGATGTTGCGTTCCTGATCCAGCTTAGCTGCTCTTCTTCGTCTGAAGACTGGACGACCTTCAAGGGCTTTTTGGGAAAACGGGATCTGGCGGCTGTGCAAGCTTTAGATCGGGAAACTCAGGCCAAGTGCCCTAATTTCCCACATTATCGGCAGCTACTCTGTTTATGAGACATTCATCGGCTGATAAATGCTGCCTTCCACATCGGTAACAGGTAAAAGGCAATTCGGACCGTCTCATAGCAACATCTTTTCGTTCGACTGCTTGGATTGTGTCTATATGAGGTAAAGAGGAAAAAGCTGCTAACTCTTTATGGACATTTGCCAGCTGTGGAACAATACTGCAGGCCTTCTCACAGCTCATCGTCGTCTCATCTTGCGACAATAACATTTCAAGAGCCTGTTCGTTACGGAAACCGGACATCAAGCACTGTAAAGCCATCGCCTCTCCGAACTTCGTAGCTGGAATTTAACTATATCGACACTCTGGTATGACTCGCTGAATCCGCGTAATGAAATCATTGACAATTTCTTCAGGGTTTTGACGCAAGGTCGATACAGAATACCACGCAGTGTGTGTTCAGTCTTGAACCCAACAACCAGCTGAGGACTTTAGCGCGCTGTTGACTCTCTCCTTCTGACTGATATGAAGGTGGTCAAAATGTTTTTGACCTTCATGCCCCAGAAATTGTCACAATAATATAATTTCTGGGCTCTCTGAGAGTGCGGTGTTTGGTTGCAAGACGGGTAGAAGCTCCAAATAATCCAAAGTGCGCTTGCAGCGGTTCCAGGCAGCCGGTGTTTGTTTCTCAGAAGGAAAATTCTATAGTAGTGTAGGAAGTTGCAACATGCGATAGTTTCACCTGTCGCCAGAATGTTAGGTATGGCCCTTAGCCGATAAACGGAAGAGAACACACACACGTAATATGGAAATGCTTTACTAAATCGTCCTGCGTTACAGTGGCTAGCAAAGACGGGAAGGAAAACCAATGAATTAAGGAAAGTAAGGCAAGTTCTTTCTCAACCAATCATGTGAGGGCTTGTGTTTAAGAACCGATATTTAACTGCATACGTGACACCTCCGTCGCATTAAATTGCATGGTGGACGGACGAGGCGAAGCAGGTGGAATGCTACGCCGAGTGTCGCCAACACAAGGAATTCTTTGACTTCTTGAAGGCGGTGTATAGACCCAGTTTGGAACCACTGAGGACGCTGATCGATGGTAGTTCATGCGCTACCTGCACACGGACTACTGACATAATGCAGATCTGGCAAAAACACTGTGACTGTCTCGTGACAACCGTTCAGAGATCGACTGGCCTACTTTGAAGGACTGAAGCAGCACGATATGAAGATGAGTCTGGCAGACACGCCGACACTGGATGAGACACAGAGAGCACTTGCTCAGCTGCGAAACGCAAGTGTGCCGGTGCCGACCGGATCCCGCCTGAAGTATTGAAACACGGCGGACCCGCGTTGGTGATTGCGCAGCACCAATTGGTGCAACGCGTGTGGATTGAGGAGGAAGTGCCTGCTGAGCTAAAGGATGCCCTTGTGCAACCACTGTACAGGGGTAAAGAAAGCAAGCAATGTGCCACAAAGTATCGTGGTAGCAAATTTCTGAATTGTGTGGGCAGAGTGATTGCCCGAATCCTGTTCAAGCCCCTGGTCAGTCAGGTTGTGGAGCCGAATGTGGCGGAAGAGCAATGTGGATTCCGTTCGGGTCCCGGCACTATAGTTACGGTGTTTGCGGCTCGTCAGTTGTAGGAGAAGTATAGAGAGCGACACCAGTCGTTGTACTAGCTTTTTGTTGATTTTATCAAATCATTTGATATTGGGAATCGCAAGGCATTGTGGCTGGTGTTGGGGAAGTTTGGCTGTCCCCGCTGGTTTGTAAGTTTAATTGAATGTCTGCACAGTGGTATGCGAGCGAGGGTGCAGCTGAGTGGAGAGACCTCGGATGACTTTGCAGTTGTCTCTGATGTGAAGCAAGGCTCTATCTTATCTCCTGCCCCGTTTAATATCTATCTTCATGCAATGTTGTCTTGTGCTTTTGATGCCGCTTGTGCTTACGGTGTTCGTGTGGAGCATCGTATTGATGGTCGGTTGCTGAACATCCGTCGTTCCGGTGCAAGAACTCTAGTCTGTGAGACAACTATCCATATGTTGCTGTTTGCTGAGGACTGTGCGTTGTTTGCACACAGCGCAGATGAGTTGTAGCACACTTGTGCTCTGGCTTCGACAGCTGCCAAATTCGGACTCACCATCAGCACAATCAAAACTGTCTGTCTCTTTCAACCTTCACCATAGGTGCAATCTGCAATGGTGCCGCGAATCAGCATTGGTGCTGAAGTATTGGAAACCACCTCCCATTTCAGCTACCTTGGGAGTGTGGTGTCGACTGACCAGCAGATACGCAGTGTGCTGCGTATCAGAATCTCAAAAGGCAGCTTCTGCATTCGGGAAGCTAGAGTACCGAGTGTGGAACAAACATCAGTTTACCGATGTCACGAAGGTGATGGTCTATAAATTTATGGTATTGTCCGTTCTTCTATATGGCAGCGAAAGGTAGACGATGTACCGGCGGGATGTGCGATATCTCGAGCGGTTCCATCAACAGTATCTGCGACAGATTCTGCGCATTGCTTGGTGCGACAGAGTTGCGGACATGGAAGTGTTGCGCCGTAGTGGAATGTATGCAGTGCACTGCATACTTTTGCTGAGACATCTGAGGTGGCTCGGTCATGTGAGCCGTATACATTCGACGCGGATACCGAAGCAGCTATTAGCTGGTCAGCTGAGTGTTGGGAAGCGGCATGCCGTGAAACCAAAATTATGTTACCAGGATATGATCGAAGAGAGCCTCTTACGTTCTTATCTTGATTGCAGGTCATGGGAATCAAAGGCGGTTGATCGGCGTGCATGGCGCGATCTAATCACGAAGGCAGTTGCCGAAGTGCGGGAGAAAGACCTTGTACATGCAGAGAAGAAGAGGAAAGTGCGGAAGCGGCAAACAACGATGGGTTGTACTCCTTCGACATCGAGCGCATGGTGTTGGAGCACATGTGGTGGCAAGTGCCTGAAGCAGGCAGGTCTAGTGAGCCATGAGGGGGGACACTCGGGGCCAACACCAAAACGACGGGTCCTGCAGAGAACGTAGGCACAACCGGCGCAACATTTGTACGCTGCATTCGATCTATTAACCGCGTGCTTGCATGCGAAGTCGCTTTATTTCAGGTGGTGGGTTTGCATTTGTGTCCTAATGCTTTTTTAAATCTTATATGAATATCTACCTGAATTATCTTCGATAAACTTGCACACGTCACTTAAACTAATTGTAGTTAACTGCGATAATATTTTTGGGTCTGTGTTCTTTTCATAAAATATATTTTCTGACATCTTGAAAATATCGCGGATTTGTTCGTAACGAATTTATTTCACAAGCTCATTTAGCAAAGATTTATGTCACTGTATCTGTATGCATTATTCGATTTATTTTATTTGATATCGTCGTTTCAAGTGATTGGCTGTTGTTTGATATCCGCGGTGTGACTGCGTTTGATGTGCATGTTGACAAGATGCCTACCTGTCTATTCCCCCCTAGCACGTCCACATTGTCTCCAGGAGACAGTTGGTCGTTGCTGAAGGGGACGGGGTGCACGGTTCTTGTGGCCGTGCTAGGCCAGACGAGTGATTCCATGCACTCAGTGTGGAGCGGACTACGGTCTAGCCATCGTCTTGTGTGTGATTGGTTCGCAAATACAGCGTGCTTATGATGGACTATGAAGGAGTGTGGGCCGACTCCGTTGATGAAATGTGGCTCCCATCCACATGCCTCCCGGTCTTATTCCTTCGGGTTCACACTGGATATGGGGTGTGTGGTTGGAGCTGTGGGTGGTGCAGCGCAAGCCACCCATGATCCCTCTGTAGACGCAGGCGTCCTGTGGCTGGCCACAATGACAGGCAAATCCGAAACCGGATGCCGCCAATCATGTTGGGTCAGACCAGTGGCGTAGCAACAACTTTCGCCACCCCCGGGTCGGAGGTAAAATTTCCGACCCCCTGGCAGTTGTGAATTCGTAAATCCACACAATTGAGAGCAGACGTTAAATATTTCCTTTCGTGCAAAAACGATCAAAGATAGAAGTTCAGAGTACTGCTTCAATGCAGGTATTTGAATTGTTACAACAGTCCTTTACAAAATTTACCGATGCACTTTTCATGCATTATTTGAGGCAATAGTATTGATAACGCAAGTTCCCTTTGTATGGGGAGAACTGTCAATCGTTGAACCTCATCTGATTCACTGATGATTGAAGGTAACTCGTTAACATTTTGTGTTTTGAGCATACGCCCTCACAGCTGGCAATTCTAATAGTTCGAGTAAGAAATATGCGCATCAGATTTCCAAAGGTGATATTTCTATTGGAGGCTCAAAAGTTCAGAAGATACAGTACTTTTGTCATTGCTTGAAGCTTTCACAAAATACTGCAAGTTTCTTTCGATAAGGATTTTCCATGTTATATATTTTCATCAACATCGCTAAGTGCGTAACTATCGTTATCATCAAGCAGATCTGACGGTGTATGGAAAGTATATTTGTTTGCGAAATCAAGTAGTTGTTGAAAGCTATGGCATTTCAGCAATCCAACTCTCTATGACAGACAGGATCTCCAGTGCTAACTCAGCATTAAGGCACGTCGATATATCAAATAACTGTTTAACGTCCATTCGTTTCTTTTGGCGAATTGGACGCTTCATTCTTGTACCCAATTCAGCGTGTTGTCTTTTAGATTTATCCAATGCAATATCAATCATTTTCTCTCTTCTGAAGAAGGTAAACTCTTAAAATTTCACGATTTCACAGAACTTGGCCTCAGATCTAGCTCTTTTGTTTAGACTTATCTGTATCCTTGATTTCTATGCGAACTGATGACCAAGGGCTCAGATAAAAATAAACGGAAACGACCATACCAAGATAAGACTTAAAGATGCATTTTATCTTGTGGTTGCCTTTTCTCCTTATTCTGTTGAGTGTGTCAGAAAGTGATGAAATCCGCTCACTTCCTCACCACAACACATTTACCATGCGTGCTCGACTACTCCATCTAAATATTTTCCCGCCACTGGATAATAGCTGCGGTGAATTGAATCCAGACATTCCAGCAAAGTTTAGATGAAAATAAAGATAATATGCTGTTCATTGTACCGAACGTGTAACCGAATGGATGGTCGCAGAAGCTGCATGAACACAAGCCAGATACAGGAAGTAGTTAATGCATGGCACGCACAGTCGCAGTAGTTTGATTTATACAAACCAGACTCAGGGAATGGTTAGTGAATGGCACAAATATAGCTTTGGGTTGATTTCGCAGATGTCTCTGCACACCCCATTGTTAGCCCGCCATGATAGCAGCATTGTCAAATGTCTGGTCATGGCAGTCATCAATCGAAATACAATCCTTCTCGGGGTCTCATAATACCCATCCAGCAAATTTCTCTGCGCTTTTGCTGTTGGTCTCAATGAGACTGAAATTTGACTGCCGTACCGTCACGCCTCTAATTTTTGTGGAATTCCTCGGAAGTGCTAACAAAAAAAGCAAACATACTTGCTTTCCTTGACCTGATCCACGATTTTCTTTCTCATCTGCTTTACTAAAATGCTCACTAATTTGTTTTGAAGGTGGGGCGACAAAGAAAAAGTGGCGATTTTCCTTCCAAGCTGAACTGCTACCAAAGGTTCTAGAAGAACAGGTTCATAATTGGCCAACAAATGCATAAATTCTGAAAAGTTCCTTGCATTTTCTTGGCCACATTTGTCATGCAGGATATCTTCTCGGTGACCACATGGTATCATAGTTTGCTTTACGAGAAACCTAACGATAACAAGTATTCTAGATGGAATTTTACTATACCTCTTTTCTACAAATACTAGCCAAATTTTTTCAAATGTCTTTCCTACAACTGGCCGGATGGCTAACTCCTTGATGTTGAGGAATTAATGAGCAAGAATCATGCCAGATTGGGCTCCACATACATTAGATTTAGTTTCCACCTGTTACATCCGTCAGTGATATTGATTACTTAATTCAGCCACACCGCGTTCTTATTGGTTATCGTATTCAGCAACCAATACTTACTCATGCTTCCAACTAGCGAGTCATGTGAGCATGTAGTGGACCGGAAAAAATGTCCTTTCAGAATTTTGCAACATTGGATTTTACCGTTGTTTTAACCTTCAAAACGTCAACGAACCCGAAGTTTTATTGGGCTGCTTTCGCTGCTAAGGGGAATCATACTGCCAAAAACACTCCCTAAAGTTGAAATCTTGTTCGCTTTAGACAATGCAGTTAGATTTCAGTCTGCCCCGACGCACTAACGGCACCATTAGAGAGCATGCCCATTTAGTCATGAATGCAACTAATGCCCTCACAAGCAGATAATTGCATGCTGTACAAAATGATCATGCCTACGATGGCGTGCTTCGTGTGTAATCAAGAATATACAATTATTTAGTTATATTTACATGAAATATCCGAAAATACCAATGCATTAAGTGTCCGAGGGGCCCTCCGTCGTTTGTAGTGTATTTGAAAACTCACTCCTTCAGTAATCAGCAAAATTGGATTTTACCGTCGTTTCAATCTTCAAACCGTCCACTTGTTTTATTGACACCACTTTCGTTGTCAAAATTGCATTGGTCAGTAACTTGCTGCACCGTTTCTCGCTCTGGCTGATTCGCTTCCTAGTTTTGTAGCCTGCACAATACACGTTGGGTTCAGTCGCCTCCAACTTCTATACTGTCCCGTATTTGACACGTCTCTTACGCGTCACTGATTACAGACTAGTATCCCAGGCGCCACCCAACAATTGGTGACCCCGGTCAAGAACACGCCGCCAGTTATTCAGAATTTTCATGTTGGTGATCTCGTTTCAGTGACTTTGATTCATCACTCGCTATCGTTTTGTTTTCTCACTTGCGGAATATACTTATTCATTTCTCACGATGAATAGTTCAGAGGATAAATCATCTACGTACGTGGTTAGTGCCGTAGAGCTAGCCTTTCCACCTTTTTGGGAGAATGACCTGTTATTATGGTTTGCGCATTTAGAATACACCTTTTACAATTGTCGAATTTTTCAGATTGTGCTAAATATCATCAACTTATGTCCCGGCTTCCGCAAAGTGTATCCTCCCAGGTGAGAGATATCAGCTTGCCCTCCTCCCGATGCGAAATATGAGAATTTAAAGCAGGCGATCATATAGCGAATCACGGCTTCTGACAAGGTCCGATTGCAGCAACTGTTTAGGGATCTGCAACTAGGGGACAGCATGTCTTCAGCCTTGTTGCGACAGATGCAACAGCTCCTAGGCATATCAAGCATGGATGCGAGGATTCCCCGCGAAATGTGGATGCAACGTCTCCCGGAAAACACACAGGCCATCCTCGCCGTGGCAAGTGCCCTGCCACTCGAAGCAGTTGCAGAAATAGCAGACCGTGTCATAGAACGACAACAACCAAAGAACGAATGTAGAACATTCACTTGACTTAGCTCCGTCGCAACCCCAGCGACATACGCGACCAGTGAGCCGTCATGATTCGACGCTTTATCATCGCAAATATGCTAAGTGGACCAGCCC
>CALYDF020000105.1:15671-31536 GCA_944474145.2 Dicrocoelium dendriticum
AATACAGACTGGGTGATCAACTATTGCAGTGCACTACAACAGAATGCGATCTAGGAGTGTTAGTGCAGGAAGATCTAGGCTGTTCCCGTCAGGCCGAGAAGGCCTCCAAAAAAGCTAACCAAAATCTTGGCCTTTTGCGGAGAGCATTCGAGCGCTTCGATCCTTCTATCTTTTCTCAGATGCTCAACGCCTACATTCGGCCTCATTCTGAGTACGCTATCCACGCCTGGCAGCCATGGCAAAACCAAGAACTTACCGCTCTTGAACAGCCACAACGAAGGGCGACCAAGAACGTAAAGGGCCTGTTTCATCTCCCTTATCGACCTAGGCTGAAAACCCTCGGGGTCTACAGTGGACAATATCGACGCCTGCGTGGCGACTTGATAATGAATTATATGATCTTGAGAAATTCAAACCATTGTTGCCGTCGCCTACTAAAGCTGAATAGTAATACAACACTCAGGGGACACCAGATAAAGCTGGTCACACCATACAACCGGTTGGCATGCCGCCGGAATTTCTTTTCCGTTCGTGTATGCGAACACTGGAACGCTCTTCCCACATCCGTTGTTTCCTCTCCCACGCTAACGGTATTCGAAAGACGTCTGGATGATTCGCTTATCCACCTACATTACGCTATATGATCAGAGATGTCCTCGTCAAACAAACGCGAAAATAACGGTGCTCATCCTCAGCTTTTGTACTTCACTATTTACACACTGCTGTTGTGGAACATAGTTTCGGATATATTACAACTGCATTCATCAATTTACAGTGCAAAAAAGCGGTGCACTAGTAAGCTTTGTCGTTTCTCTTGTTCGTAAAATATGCCTTCCCTATATTACTTCCCATATTACTCTACAGTAACAATTCAGTACACATTCTACAACGTTTATATGAATAAGGGGCACTTGAATTCACTGGACGCTTAAATTGAGGATTTACACTTATGTTTACTTTCACTTCAACCATCCTACGGGACTTGTAATGCAATCGCTTTTGTACATGTAACATATCATCGTCCATTGTTCATTGTGATCAATTCTACACTGAGCTATCCTCCGTGATACGGTCTGTGCCGAGCAGCGACCGACTATTTCTGCTGGGTGATTTCAAAGCGCGTGTTGGGCGTGATGCATCGGTGTGGACAGCTGTTATCGGTCCGCATGGCATTGGTTCAGCGAATGCGAACGGTGATAGGCTGCTCTCACTGTGTGCCACTCACGGCCTGACGATCACGAATGTTGAGTTCCTCCAGGAGCTCATCGATAGACTCTTGGATGTGGGCGAGGACAGTGTGATGATTAAACAAGTAATCCGACTTGGCCAGAAAACTAACCAGTCATGTCGACCTCTGAGGATCACCTTTGCAAATCCTAATATGCCGCAGCTCATACTGTCTCGTCTGTCAAGGCTGAAAGGCATAAAAGTTCACATCCGCCGAGATTTGGAACCCAAGGACAGGGATCGTTTGAAGACTGCGGTCATTGAGCTCAAACGCCGTACAGAGGAAGGTGAGACTGACTTACAAGTTGTAAATTTTCGGGTGATCAAGAAGGGTGTACGAACCCGTATCAATCGGTTGCTCAACCTCCAGGCACGTCCCGCAGTACCTCCCAGGACCTCCGTGTCGCATTCGCCAACGTGTGCAGCCTAATGAACAAACGTGACGAACTGTGCCACTTCGCTGTCTCGGAGCGGCCGGACATTTTAGGACTTGCAGAGACATGGTTGAACTCCGACATCATACCCCAAGAAGTCGTGTTGTCAGGATACTCTTGTTTCCGATGTGACCGAAAATCAAAGGCTCACGGTGGTGTTCTGTTGTATATAAAATCGTCACTATCTGGCAAACGTATCAGTACCTATCGGAGCGAGGATAGTTTATGCGAGCAATTGTGGTGCACAATCCGTCTCAGGCGCGCAGAACTAATTGTGGGGGTTATCTACCGGAGCCCATTAAACCGTTGCTGCGATTGGATACCACATGTACAGAAGCACATGAGCCGCCCTCAGTTCTTACTGATGGGGGATCTAAATTTACCTAAGATAATTTGGCCAGATGTTCGACTTCTTCCCGGTCATGGCAACGTTGAGGCTCAATTCGCTAAAATGACTATTGAAATTGGGGCAACGCAACATGTCATCCAACCGACGCGCGTAACTCCGTACTCGGCATCTTGTCTGGACCTAATGTTTACGAGCTGCGAGCAGAAGCTAAAAGAGATCAGAGTCATCGAACCTCTGGCGAACAGTGACCACTGCTCTATTGTAGCAAGCTTAGAACTGTCGTTACCATATTACAATCAACAGAAGCCGACATTCAACTACTGGAAGACGGACTTCAACGGACTTGTCCAAGCCGCAAGTCAGACTGATTGGACACTACCACATGATGCGTCACTTGAGGCGTGGTGGTCATTAATAAAGGGGAAGCTTAACTCGCTCTGTACTCGGTTCGTGCCCCTTAAGTATCCAAAAATCGGACCTGTCAAACCGCATTGGTTTGATAGGGATTACAGACAGTTAGCGCGACGACGTCGTAAACTTTGGGATAAATACATCAGCTCGGGTTGTGATGAAGATTACGCGGTGTACAAGAAACAGCGTAACTTATGTAACGCCGCAAAGATCAAGAAACGCCGGCAGTTCGAAGAGGAACTAGCATCCTCGGCCGCAACTGCACCCAAGCGAATATTTGCCTACTTGAAACGTCAACTGAAACCTGGAGACGACCTACCGGTCTTAGAGAGCTTAGACGGGAAGACACTCATTTCAAGCGCGGAGCGCGCGGACGCCCTGGCTACGCACTTCCTCACTGTATTCTCCAGTAAACCGGCGGCTGTTCCAGTACCAGCACAGGTTGCGCCAGTCTTGCTCGACAGCCTACAATGTGATGCAGTCGAAGTACATCAGCTACTCGTCAACCTCAATGGTGCAAAGCCCCCCGGGCCAGACGGACTTCACCCACTAATACTCAAGTCCCTATCGATTATCATCTCACCAGTTGTGACAAACCTTTTCAATAGATCGCTCTCTGAAGGATCTGTCCCCAACGACTGGAAATGCTCGATAGTTAAACCGTTTCCCAAGGGTGGTGATCAGAGTAAAACAGAGAACTATAGACCGATCTGTTTGACTTCGGTATTATCCAAAGTTCTCGAGAAGGTTGTGAAAAAAGTGTCTGCTGTCGTTCTTCGAATCGATGGACATATTGACGCCAGCGCAACACGGCTTTACGAAAGGGCGATCCTGCATCACCAACTTGATGTACGCAAACCACCAGTGGGTTCGAGCTCTCAATGAACAGAAGGATGTTGACGTGGTGTACATCGACTTTAGTAAGGCGTTTGATAGAGTGAACCACGAGGTACTCCTTCGTAAACTGAGGACATACGGAATCGGTGGCACGTTACTTCTGTGGATACAAGAGTTTATTGTGGGACGAAGGTTTAGAGTACAGGTCAATGACTATCTGACAGAATGGTTCCCATCGACCAGTGGCGTGCCTCAAGGAACTGTACTTGGGCCAGCATTATTTCTTATTCATATCAACGATCTTCCGCAGCAGCTCCAGTCACCATGTGTCCTGTTTGCAGATGATTTGAAAATCTGGAGGATCATTGAAAACCAGGACGACTGCGCTCGCCTCCAGCATGACTTAGAGCGACTGTCAACGTGGTCCACTGAAATGCAACTCCCTCTTAACGCAAGCAAGTCGGAGTTCATCAGTATCACCAGACGTCCAGCCACTCGATCATACACCTTGGACGGCCAGTTGCTCCATCCCAACACATCTGTCAGAGACTTAGGAGTTCTCTCACGACATGATTTAAGATCACTAGAAAATACAGAGAAATTGTACCGTGCGGGACTTCGTATGCTCTGGGCATTACGACGCAGTTTCTCCACATGGTCAGAAGAAACCGTCCCTCGTCTATTCACCTCGCTCATTAGACCAATTCTTGAATACGGTGCCCCAGCTTACCATCCGATAACCCAATGGGAAACTGAAAAACTGGAGAAAATACAGCATATCGCAACTAGAATGATACCAAGTCTACGAAAGCTTCCATATGAAAAACGTTGTGAAAAGCTCGGACTCTACACACTATCCTATCGCCGAGTAAGAATTGATCTTATTATGACCCATCGAGTACTACACTTGAATCATTTCCCCATACTACGGCCAATATTTCACCTGCGAGAACCCTGTAACACCCGAGGACATCGTTACAAACTCAGGGTCCCCAGCATGAACAAAGTATCACATCAGCTTTGTATCGAACGAAGAATCGTAAACTTATGGAATACACTACCTGAAGGATTAATAGAGGCCGATTCTGTGAAGTGTTTTAAAACCCGTATCGACGATTATTTTGCAAACCTGTGCTTTTGTGAAACGATGCACATACAGTGCCAAAAGAATACATTGTATGTCCGGAAATAATGACGCTAGTACAAATTTCTAACCGAACACGGATAAACGATTAACGGACCAGACACAACTGCTGATAATTCACAAGTAAATTTTGATTTTTCGTAATTCGATAGAGTTGTACAGAAACCTTTCTACTTGCTCTTAAATACAGTATCAGTATCAGTATCAGTGGGCGACCTGTGACACCACATTCGCGACCAGGTAACAGCTGCTGCCGAGAAGACCATCGGGCGCGCAAACTGTAAACGGCCTGATTGGTTTGATGGCAACAATGCGACGATTGGCCCATTGGTGTCGGAGAAGAATGCAGCATTTGCTGCACATGCGAGAGACACCAGTGACTTGGAGCAGAGTAGTCAGTTTCGCAAACTTCGACGACGACTGACCCGAGAGCTCCGTCGCATTAAAAATGCATGGTGGACGATGAAGGCGAAGCATATGGGATGCTACGCTGAACGCCGCCAACACAAGGAATTCTTTGACTCCTTGAAGGCGGTGTATGGACCGAGATTGGAGCCGCTGAGGACACTGATCGATGGTAGTTCAGGCGCTACCTGCACCCAGACTGCAGACATAATGCAGGTCTGGCGGAAACACTTTGACTGTCTCTTGAACAACCGTTCAGAGATCGACTGGCCTACATTGAACGGCCTGAAGCAGCACGATGTGAAGGGAAGGCTGGCGGAGACGCCGACACTGGATGAGACGCAGACAACCCTTGCTCAGCTGCGAAACGGAAAGTGTATCGATGCCGACGGGATCCCGCCTGAAGTATTGAAACACGGCGGACCCGCATGGGTTACTGCGCTGCACCGCTTGATGCAACGTGTATGGATTGAGGAGGAGGTACCTCCTGATCTGAAGGATGCCATTGTGCTACCACTGTACAAGGGTGAAGGGAGCAAGCAATGTTGCACAAATTATCGTGGCATCAACTTGCTGAGTTGTGTGGGCAAGGTGATTGCCCGAATCCTGCTCAACCGTCCCGTCAGTCAGGTTATGGAACTTAACGTGGCGGAAGAGCAGTGTGGATTCCGCTCTGGTCGAAGCACTATAGCTATGGTGTTTGCGGCTCGTCAGTTGCAGGAGAAGTGCAACCATTGCAGTCGCTTTTCGTTGATTTCTCCAAGGCATTTGATACGGTGAACCGCAAGGCATTGTGGTTAGTGTTGGGTAAGTTTGGTTGCCCGCGTAAACTTGTAAGTTTAATTGAATGTCTGCACAGCGGCATGCTAGCGAGGGTGCAGCTGAGTGGAGAGACCTCGTATGACTTTGCAGTTGTCACTAGTGTGAAGCAAGGCTGTGTCTTAGCTCTTGCCTTGTTAAATATATATCTGCATGCAATGATGACTTGTGCTTTGGTGCCGCTTCTGCTTACGGTGTTCGTGTGGAGCACCGTATTGATGGTGGGCTACTGAACATCCATCGTTTCTGTTCGAGAACTCTAGTCTGTGAGACAACTATCCGTATGTTGCTGTTCGCTGACGACTGTGCGTTGTTTGCACACAGTGCGGATGAGTTGCAACATATGACTAGTGCTCTGGCTTCGACAGCGTCCAAATTCGGGCTCACCATCAACACAAGCAAAACTGTCTGTCTCTTTCAGCCTTCACCGCAGTTGCAATCTTCAATATTGCCGCGAATCAGCATTGGTGCTGAAGTATTGGAAACCACCTCCCGCTTCTGCTACCTTGGGAGTGCGGTGTCGACTGATCAGCAGGTACACAGTGAGCTGCGTATTCGCGTGTCGAAGGCAGCGGCGGCATTCGGGAAGCTTGAGTACCGAGTGTGGAACAACCATCAGCTTAGCATGGGCACGAAGCTGATGGTGTACAAATCCATGGTGCTGTCCGTTCTTCTATACAGCAACGGAACGTGGACGATGTACCGGCGGGATGTGCGATATCTCGAGCGGTTCCATCAGGAGTGTCTGCGACGAATTTTGCGCATCAGTTGGGGCGACATAGTTGCTGACACGGAAGTGTTGCGACAAAGTGGGATGTATGCAGTGGACTGCATACTTTTGCTGAGACACCTGAGGTTGCTCGGTCATGTGAGCCGTATGGATTCGACACGGATACCGAAACAACTATTATATGGTCAGCTAGTGTTGGGAAGCGCCATGTGGGGAAACCAAAGTTACGTTACCAGGACATTATCAAAGTGAGCCCCTCACGTTCTTAACTTGATTGCAGATCATGGGAATCAAAGGCGGTTGGTCTGCTTGCATGGCGTGATCTAATCATGAAGGCAGTTGCCGAAGTGCGGGAGCAAGACCTCATACATGCAGAGAAGAAGCGGCAAGCACCGTTGGGTTGTACTCCATCGACATCGAGCGCATGGTGCTGTAGCACATGCGGTCGCGATTGCCTGAGTCAGGCAGGCCTATTGAGCCATGAGCGAGGCCACTCGGTGCCACCACCGAAGCGACGACGGGTGCTACAGAGAACGTAGGCAGAACCGGCGCAACGTTTGTAGGTACGCTGCATTCGATTTACTAACCGCGTGCTTGCACGCTGAGTCTCTTTATTTCAGGTGGTGGGTTTTCAATTTTGTCCTAATGCTTTTCTTTCTCATATAAATATCTACCTGTACACTCTTCTATATAAACTTTCACACGTCGTTTAAGCCAATTGCAGTTATTATCGATAACATTTTCGTGTTTTTGGAATTTCCGAAAATTATGCTTTGCGACCTCGTGAACTTATCTCACATTCGTTTGTAAGCAGCTTATTTCATATGCTCATTAATATAGCATTAATATCACCGTTTCCCTATGCATTACTCGACTTATTTTATTTGTCAGCTTTCTTCCAAGTGATTGGCTGTTGCTTGATACCCCCGGTGTGGCTGCGCTTGATGTGCATGTTGACAAGGTGCCTACCTGTCTATTACCCACTACCTCGCCCATACTGGCTCCACGAGACAGTTGGTCGTTGCTGGAGGGGACGGGGTGCACTGTTCTTGTGGTCATGCTAGGCTCGAAGAGTAGTTCCATGCACTCAGTGTGGAGCGGACTACGGTCCAGCCACCGCCTTGTATGCACTTGATTCCCCAACTACAGCGTGCTTGTGTTCGCTTGTGAAGGAGTGTGGGCCGGCTCCGTTGCTGAAACGTGGCTTCCATCCACATGCATGCCCTGCTTATTCCTTCGGGTTTACACTGGATATGGGGTGTGTGGTTGGAGCTGTGGGTGGTGCAGCGCAAACCATCCATGGTCCCTCTGTAGGCGCAGGCGTCTTATGGCTTGCCACAGTGACAGGCAAATCCGAAACTGGATGCCGCCAACCATTCTGGATGAGACAACCTCGATATGACTTCAAATATCGCTGCTACCCATGCACTTGTTTAGAACGCAAGTGGTCCTGCCACACCCGACGGATACGCGGTTAGCTTTCCCATTCTTTTTGTTGTGTGTGTGAGCTGCCGCCTCTACAGCAACGCTCACAAACTGGAGCACTTCCTCAAGCGGTTCGAGAGAATTTCCAGGGCATACTACAGTGTTCACCGTCGAAAGCGGATGCCTTTGGCGAAAAGACACGGATAAAGTATCTGTGCGACCGGAAATGGTTCGCCCGCCAGCCTAACGAAGGCAAAAGACGAAGACTATTGGCTCACGCACATTGCCGGGCGTATTTCAAGGTTGGTCTGCTAGGGATTTCCTTTTAGAATAACCAGGTCCCACATGGTGTATAACCACGAGCTTCTGGGAGACGAAAAATAAAGTGGTTCGGTATAAACCGCCGGTTATAGCCGGAAGAGCTGGTGGTAATCAGGCTAATGCTTGAATGCCGAAGCCGATGTTTCAACATCCGGTTCTACGTCCTATCGATGTGCGGAAAATACCTGAAGAACGCGGACGTCGGCAACCCTCGGGCAAAGCACATGTTCGGGCGCAATAATCCAGGCAAGGTGTTTTTTGATTGTGTATCTTAAAATGCTGTTTTAGGATATATATATATATATATATATATATAATGAATTTGGAACCACAGTTTAACCAACGGGAGCGAGCCAGGTGTTTGCAAGAAGTGAACAATCGGATCACCCTATTCTTCTACTCCATACCCGAGATGCTGGAACTGTACTCTCGGTTTTCCGACATTTTGCTTATTGCTAGCACCTTCTACACTAATCACCAGAGATATTTCTTATATCAACTGCCTATAGTTGTTGGGTGTTGAAAAAGTCTGTCGGTTGCCATTGCTTTCCTCTGGTGGGAGACGGAGACTGACGTCAGAACCTTCGTTCTCACGTTTAGGGAGTTTGTAAGTGGTGGTTCTGGCGTCAAGTGCATCATGTCCGATGTTGCACAGGTCATTGCAAACGCAGTACATAACGTCTCTCCTTCCGCACATCATTTCTTATGTCGCATTCATATAATTTGAAAGGTTATCAAACGTTTTCCTCAATCCACTTCCTTCCGACGTTTTTATCACGATTTACACGAGCAACTTTTGGAAATATCTAGCTAGTTTGGAACTCATTCTTACTAATGATCAAACTTTGTTTCACTATATCAGTTCGTTCATTCTTCCCAAAGCCTGCAGATGAGCCAACAGCAGGATGCCTGGTGCTGTAAAATACGGCACAGACGACACGAAGATGTTGGAGTCCATCCATCGCTGTTTGAAGATGGAACTAATGAATGGACGAACTGGATTATGGGAAGCCACACGAGTGCCAAGGATGAGTGTGACGTATCTGATATGGAACCGACGAAAAGCGATATCGGATGTATCTCGTCGTGATCACCGTATTGCCGTTCATCCGGAGTTGGAAAGCTTGTACCGCCCATTGATGCTGTACGCTATTAGTAATACCGTCTGACTTGAGTTCTACGTATCCGGTTGTGGTTTCCAGCAGCGGGGAGCATGCAGCTGTGTTCAACCATCGTCGACTGAAGACGGTGAACCAAGACAGCCGTCCGTACATGTGCAAAACTAGCTTCTGATTTGGACTACCATGCAGACATTTGCTGCAGTTCGTGCAGATTAACAGTGTAGATGTCACCGAACTGCTGGTCAGCCGACGGTTGAAGAGAGCGAATAATGTGGCCATTGCCGTTGCAATCGCGCCACTGGAGGCTCCAATAATCGGAAGGCAAGAGCCGGGCATCATTTTGGATATGGCGTTGAACGACCTAAGGGCACTGTATCAGCGACTGCAGCCAGCGCACTTCGCTTTGTATGCCGCGTGGCAACGGAGTTATTTTCAACAAGCCGGCCCACAAGAAATTCCTCCGTTGACTTTCTCCTCTAGTGCATCAGGCCACGGACACAACCACGGCCGATTACAGCCAGCTGCCGGATTCCCTATTTCTGAACTTGGACGCTGCAGCTATCCATCTGTTGGGATTGCCGGAGGGGGTTGTCACGTCTGCCACGGATAACGCGGTATTCCGCGACGAATGGATTGTGGCAATTGCAAATCAGATGAAGAAGGCACTATACCGGCAGTTTTACCTGGTGCACAGCCGACGGTTGCTGTTTACGACGCAAGGCATGAACCCTGGAACGCAACAGCTAGCGAAGAAACCAACCATCCAACTTTGCAAGCTTTGCTGATCGATGAAGAAATATGCGCAGAATGTGGCTTACAGGATCTGAAGAAAACGAGCGGCGAACATTACACTGAGTTAAATGCCCGTGTTGTACGCGTTGGTATCATCGAAGCTGTCTGCTGCAGCCCCCATAATAAGTGATTTCTGGTGCTTTTTCTGCGAACTGATATTTGAATGTAACTGCAAAGTGATTTGTTGGCGCCTTGCAGTCCGGACAAGTCAACGTGTTTTCCTGTTCTGCTTAGCAGCATGTGCGCTAATGATATCGTTAACTATAGGCCACGATACTAATAATTTTCCTTGCCATATTGCAATGAACGCGTATGTAATTTCTTCTTCGGTTTAGGTCCACCGCATATAGCCAACCCATCCGCAGCGTGGTGCTGTGGTGTAACCAGTCGTTAATTTGGCTAATATGGCTCTGGTGGTTTCATATGCTTGAATAATGCTAGATAATAATCCATATATGATTTGTGTTTCCTTCCATGGTATCAACGGATGGGATGAAAGGAAGTATAAAGAAAAAGTCCCGGTGTGCAGGGTAAAACGAATAGAATTCTTAGGATGAACCTGTAAGTTTTTGCATACTATCATCTTGTGCAACGTATGCACATACTACACATTGTGGCTACCACCCTGCGTACTTTTCCATAGGTGAAGTGTGTCGCGTTTATTATTACACTTACTCATTGTGAGCATGTTGCAACCACACATATAGCGTCTTTCCATCAAAAGAAGTTGTTCGCTTATGTTCAATGGGCCATCAATGTGAACTAGTGTATTCCATTGTTGAAGCGTGCAAACATGTAGCACTACCTTGTAGCGAGTGTCTTCGGGCAGTCTACGGTTAATGACGTTTAGCGCCGGCTGCATGCTGTCAGTTGGCAACAACCCGTGTAACCATTTTCCGAACAGACTACTCTTTTTGTATTGGAGGCCATTTACAAATGACACCTACATAGTCCCGCTTTTTAGCAATTGATCGGGTTACACGTTGTAGCTACAACGAGTAAGAAGCAGTGCTGCTGACGTCATATTTGAGAAGCAAGCATGGCAACTATGCCAGTCAAATACGGGCGACAGAGATTAGTAATCGCTGAAATAGGTCATTGTTTGTCAGTGCACTAAGTAGGCAGCGGTTAACTAGGTAAATAGTTGACGCCTGAGCTTGTTAAGGAAATGTCAGTCAAACAACCTTACCAACTGCAAATGATTGGGAAGAAGCACAATACCAAGCGGAGATAAATGTGCCGTTATTTTCATCAAGTCATCGCACTAGTAATTGTAAGCAGTACACGTCGTGAACAGTGCACACCCCAGCTGCCCACGTGTGAAGACGGATAGTTTGACAACCACAGAATGATACGGAAACTAGAGCCGTAATAACGGATGAAGCCGGAGTATGATGTTCACCAGCGAAACTGCTGTCCGTGTCAAGGAACATCAGTAAAAATTGGAACAATGACGTCCGATAGTAGTGAATGTCAATGCAAAAACGACTAAATGGACCTTGGTTGTGTAGTTACGACAGCAGTGAGACAACCCTACGAATGAGAATAGCAGTTGCCTTCGTGTGGAAGTATAGGTGGTCACATAGAGGCACAGAAGATGCGGTGGAATGAAACGCAGTTGGAAAACGTGTGAGCAGTGGTTAAGAATAATCGCCATGACGAAAATAGTCGAGTACCAAAGGCAGCGAATATAATTGTTCGCAATTGACCAAAACGTTGCAGAACTCGCTGTCGATAGCTCACCACATCTAATGCTTATTGCCGAGAGTCGTATGGATAATATAAAAGTCAAACGACTGAGGCACAAAGCATAGTTGTCCTAATCTAGTACTCCTTTGAAGAAAACAGTAGAGAAACATCAACGTACGTAATAATCCTTGCAAACTAGCTTATGGGAAATATGGAAGACAAAAGATAGAGGTGAAAAATGGAAGTTTGTACCAAACGCCAGGTTATTACGGGCTATTTAGAGTATTTCTAGATAGCTATGCCTATTTAGAACGTATACCGCTTCGCTACTTTTTAAATTTGCTTTTCTTTTTTCTGCTATCTGTTTGCAAAGCAGAAAGCCATTTTTGAGAAAAAGAATAATGGCCTTATTCGTAGACCACCATTCAATTGCGAATAACTAGTAAACTACTGCACATATTGCATTTTTTTGTTTTCAACGTAATCAGCGGTTAAAACTTGTCCTGAGCGGCTTACTTTTGTGCTACGTTACTTAGTATTCTAGCCTTAGAAAAGGAATTTTCTGAGATTTACGCAGGTTGAAATTTTGCGCCGGAAAGCAATATAAGCGCCGGAAAAGTTTGGCTATAATTTTTTGTTAACTTGTATTTTGCTAGTGAAGCACGCCACCCTAGTATGTCTCCTAACAAATCCTTTTTATTTTCATCTACACTGCCCGAACTTATTTTTTAACATTTCCTATCCCTTATAATTCCGCTAATCTCATTTCTGCCAGGTGCACCCCAATAATTTTAGCGACTCAGCGGGCCAACAGTGTCCAAGGATTTTAAAGTGAAGTTGTGGTGAACCGGATCCTGTTCCAATGAAAAGCTGCACAACTACATCTCTGCGGAACTTTCACAACAAAAGAACAAGGAGCTTAATATCGCCCGAACGAACCAGAAAAATTTCAAGGGGGCGCCTGAGACCACAGCAGCTGTACACCAAACAATGCCAATGCATCTGTAATTGCCAACTAGGAACATGTACTCGTATTTTGCCTACTTCCATGCAAGAGCATAGGATTAATGTAAAGATTGATCTGAATCCTTAAGGGTGCAGCAGCTAGCCAGTCAAGAAATATACCTACTTATTTATTTATTTATTTGTCCGGGTAGGTCGGCACTCCAACCGTATTGAGCAGTGAACTACCGTGTGCTCACTTCCAGGGAACTCATCTGCTACTACTGCTTTAACTTCCGGGATATTTAAACTGAAATCCAAATCCAGTACATGTGCCTTTCTTCTCAGTGAAGAAACATGCTAAATTTATTCTTTATACATGTGAGTAGACTTGCATGCCATGCTGGTACGGCTTGTGTAAGCCTTTGGACGTCTGTCATGTTTAAATTCCCGGCGATTGGTTTACAATCGTACGGGAGGTGCGAGGCTTGTTCGAATGCAGGTGCAGTCATTACGGAGGCCGACATGCTAGCGTTATAAAATATCAAGCGCTAAAATAGACGTAGTAAAAAGCAATGCTCTGCTGTTTTCTATGGTTATCGCGATCAAGTAGCTTATAACCTCAAAGTTCTCATTCTTCCTGCAAATGCATGATTTCTGTGAAAATATTGATCTGATCACTTGCGGGCACAGCACCTAGCCAAAGGCTAGAAATATAACTTTATGTATGTTTATATGGTTTGCTTTCGTTTCTCCTTTTAACTCGTTTACGCCCAGCGTTCATTTAACCAAAACTCCTGGGCAAGTATGCAAGTGCCAATCACTTTTGCCGTTCTATCTGCCTCGGTTCATATGAGCAACGGCTGAACTAAGAACTATTAAGTACCTGCGCCTTTATCCTTATTATAACTCCACAGAATTTAAAAATCTTTGCCATCATCATGTTCAAGGTTCATTAAGTATGATCTCAGCTTTGATATTTCGCTTACCACCACACCATTGCTTTTCTACCCTTGCCAATGGAAAATACTGGTTCTCTTCCGAACACGGTGCTAACATTCTAACTTTCTAACTAACTTTCAAGGCTTTGAACTTGATAACCGTCTATGGTAAACCCACGATTTCATTCCGGCCTTTAAATATTATATGGAACAATTCCAAAAATTTTATCATGCAGAAAAGGGCAAGCTTCGTAATCCCGAGAAGGTACGTTATTATTATATGCCTATGCCATATTTTCCGATAGCTTTTCTCCACAGTGCAAAATCGCCTATGAAGTCATACTCATCGTAATAGCAAAAAGGGAGATGAGTACTTGACAATTAACTTACATTTAAGCAGATGCAAAATGTATATCTTATCTTTGGGAATAGATAGACATGCGTGTATATGGCCACTTTTAAGGAAGTCCTTAATGTAACGATGTAAGTGCGATTATTTGTTAGGGTCGCCAGTGTGTACAATGATTACAGGGACGCATATACCGGATCACTGTTGTCCGTGGAGAGGGTAAGATCTTCTTCATAGGCCAAAGGCGGTGCCTTTATTTAATGGCGTATCACCTCCAGCACGTCACAATGCAGTTAAACGCTATATGTGACATTTTATAAGGGGAGCTTTGTCGTTCGAAAACCCACTACGTCCTGAAATAATGTTTAGAAATTACGAACGAAAACAGAATACCACCCATTGTAAGCGAAGCCAGGGAAAGCATACACTGAAGGGAAACGTTAACAGTCCATACACTACTTATGGAATATTAGCGACATTGTTGGAGACGGTGGCGCTTAAGGCGGCTACAGACTTCTGCACGCCAGAAAAGGTTTCAACAGCATTAGCTTGGCTGTCATTCGACTGGTCGTTTAGTAATCGCTTACTATATTAATATGTATGTGCGGATATAACAATGCCACCTAGATATCACACCAGTATTAATATGCATTTGGTTGGTTTTACAAAATAATGTGCGACAGGCACTCTACCAGCACTTTAATCAATTGGTATTTTTAGTGCACCATATAGGTACATGTGGAGGAGCAGTTTGTAACTTTACACGTGACGGAAAGCACGCTTCGGTGCATTGGCACCCAAATTTCACTTTGTATTTCGATGACAGCGTAAATCTTTGCAAAAGAGCTTCACTATTGTATCACGCCCACTGTCGCCCATAGTATTTTTCAGCCACGCAATACTTTCTGTCATCCAGGGAGCGCGTACGAGGCCACTTGCTTAAAGTGAATTTCACTGCTTTTGCATCGTCATTGTTCTCGGGACCACTGGTTATGCGAGCACAACACAAGTGCAGCGTTTATGCAACGGTAAACACTGGTGCATAATACGTGGGTTAATTATCTGTCGCATCTAACGCATTATTTAATGCGTGTGCATAGAAATTACGGGGGATATACTTCATCTTTAGCTTACCTTTTCGTGCATGAACAGCATGTGTGCGGTTTGCTTATTACCAAATAAATGAAGCGTTTTTACTTCGCAACGCGTGGAACGGCTGTAGATGTATGACGGCGGTTGGAGGAAAGCTGTACAAAACCGTCACAAGTTTGCCAGTCGTAGGGCCTCTTAATGCATATATTTAGGTGAGCGGGTTTGCGTGTAGCTACGTCACTACGGTGTGTATCTGTGCGGCTTCACTGCTGTCTGTGTTTGATCATGTCCCTAGTATAAAAAGGATGTTTGGCGTATGTAGCTTGAGTATAATTATTTGGATAAGCAAGGGACATTAACGTTACGTCGTCCCAAGTCACAGGCGTCAAGTTGCAGAGTCGTTTATCAGACATGATCGGACTTTATCAGGATTCACACTCTCAGTCGAAAACTTATCACAATTAACGCAGTTGTCGCAATTGTGCTACCATATGATACTTCCGAAAAAACAGTAGACATCGCGGGGCGATTGTTCAGCAAGCCATATATCATTCAAACTAGGAATGACTGATTTCGTCCATTAAGAATTATTTGCAATTATTTAGCTGTCAAAAGCTCATATTAACTTACCATTTGTACGGTTCCGTATATCTGCACTATTCCCATAACTAACGTGTTTTATTACGGGAAACCACCCGGACAACCGCAGCATGTAAAAAATAAGGAAGTCCGAGAATGCGAGACGGTGATCTAGAGAGACAGGTCAACCTGTACAAGAATGCTATGCTTGTGCATAAATGGTTGCAAATATCAGTTTTCAGCCAGTCACTAACTAGG
>CALYDF020000105.1:32036-55050 GCA_944474145.2 Dicrocoelium dendriticum
CATCCGGCTGTAGCTCGATCTGTCAGTAACCCAAAGCCAGGTCCAAGGCAGTAAGCAAACGTAAGCTACTCCAGGCGTCTAAATAAATAAATAAATAAATGGTATATTCTCTTTAAAATGAGACACACCTGTAAAGGCGCGAGCAAATATGCATAAAAGCATAGGTTATTTGGAACATTAAAACATCTATAAATAAATAAATAGAATGTTTATTCTCGACTAAGCGAGGCACGTCTGCACAGACCTGATCATTTTAGGAGTACGAATTGTGATCAGTCAGTGCACAACGGATTAATGGGATTGTCGCACAGGTTGATACATAAATGCAGTAAGAAGACAGAGGTTGCGATATGTTAACATTTGGATTGCTCTCGTCAGTCGCAACGCAATACAGGCAGAGAAAGCACGCAATATATAGGGTCCACACTTAGTAACATAGATAAGCAGATAAAAATGATGGGAATGACGTAATCAGGACCAAGGCAATCTAATTGATTGTCTCAGTTGTTTCTGGGCACAGAGTACGGGACGCTTCAATCTTATCAGTAGCGCCTCGCCAATTGCCAACAGTGTCGGGTTCCTGTTGCGCAATAGCACCTTGAATGAGTCGATCGGGTTCACCTGGTGACGAGTCAGCAAGAGGTGTTTGGAGATAGACGAGGCAGGGTTCAAATTCATTCTTTGTTTCGCTCCGTCTTGGTTAGACAACAACTGCCTTAGCCACAATGGGAAATGTTCCGCCACCCTTTGAGATAGCCGGCGACCAGTCTTGCCTATGTAAGTGTCACCGCAACTGCAAGTGAACTGGTAGATGATGTTAGAGGCCGAACTGATTGGCGCGCTGCTCGAACGGATGTGGAGAGGAATCCTTCGTGTGGTGTGAATAAGTCGTAGTTGGGCGGTAGGGTAGGTGCGCATTACAGCGGACCTGAGCTTGTGACCAACTTCATTTGCTAAGTGATCCCCTTGAAGGGTAAGAACAGATAAACATTCTTCTTCTCCGCAGTTTGCACGGGGAGCTTCTCCTTGGGGGGTCTGCTATGGGTCTGAATGAATTTCTCCGGATACCCATTAGCTAGCAAATTCCGGTATAAACACTCTTCTTCAGCCTTGAGTAATTCCGGACTGCATATCCGCCTGGCCCTGTAGAAGAGAGTTTTTACAAGACCGCGCTTGTATGCAACTGGGGCGAAGCTGGAAAAATGTAGGTATTGTCCACTCCAGGTCGCTTTTCTGTACACCGTGCGCTGCAATGTGCCATCGGTCCTTCTCTTGATGAGCACTTCAAGAAACGGAAGTCTGTCTTCTTGTTCCTTCTCCCGTGATACAGAAAGGTTCGGGTGAATTGAGTTCAGGAGGGCAGCAAGACGATCAAAATGTTCACCATCAGTGAAGACGAGAATATCATCTACGTAACGCTTGTACAGCTTGGCTTCACCTATGCATGCAGCAACTTTCCTTTCAATCAGACCTAGGAAGATGTCTGCCAGAACTGGTCCCAAAGGACTGCCCATAGCGACGCCGTCAATCTGTTTGTATGCCGTCCCTTCAAACTCAAATCGCACATTCTCAGTACACACCAATATCAAGTCTCTCAGGAACTCTAGAGGGATGCCCACAGAGAGGTTCCGACTAAAAAGAAATTGGCATAGGTCCTCAACCGTTTCACGTAGGGGCACATTCGTGAACAGTGATTCCACGTCTATTGAATACATGAGCTCCGCGTCAAGTGTCGTTCGCTCCAGTATATTCACTAATTCAAAGGAGTCTTTCAAACAATGCGTGCCCAGGAGCTTACGCACGGGTTCTAGGAGCTTTGCCAACCACCGGGCTACTTTGTGGTAGGGTGAGTTATTCATACACATAATTGGGCGTAGTGGAATTCCTGCCTTGTGCACCTTCGGCGCGCCCCTCATTCTTGGTGTTTCTGTCCCTGTCGGTTTTAGCTGCCGATATTGTGGCTCGGAGATATACCCATGAAGCAAAAGAATTTGTAGATGTCTCGTAATTTGTTTCTCCACCAAGATATTGTTGTCCAGCGTCTTGTCAATACGAAACTTGCGTCCATCTCCGAGAATCGACTCCATTTTTGCGGTGTAATCCGCTTTGTCCATTATTACTACACCCGTGCCTTTATCCGGTTGCAGGAAAATTACATCTTCCATTTTCTGCAGCTCCTTGCTTGCAACATAGTGTTCCGATTTCAAGCAACACCTCTGACTAATAGGCGCGTTCTGGAACTGGTGCGCGATATCCACTAATTTTGCCCGAAACCATCCTGCATCATCCGTTGATTTCGGCGATAGGTCGCTGAGTTGATCGTACAGATATTCGAAATTAATCTGTGTGTGGATCCTGTCCACATTCCTTGGCGGTATTCGGTATTTCCATCCCAGCGAAAGAACCTCCAACTGTTCTCGCGTGAACCGAGCTGTAGACAGATTGTACACATGCTTCTGGCCCTCGGTGGGGAAAGGAATGTTGGCCGCTCTCACAAGGGTACCTTGAAGGCCGCGCAGGGTCTTGGTCCTAGTACGCTGGAGAGTTTCAGCAGAAAATGCCTCAAATTTGAAATGGCAGACAAGTGACAAGCCATTCAAAACAACGGCGAATCGCTTTTGTGTCTCCAAGAACTTTTGTTCTCGTTCAATGCAAGCCTCGATATGTGCGGACGCAATCCTAGCTAGATTCACACTGTTAGCGGGCAGCTTATTTTTCGACAGAGTTTTAACAAACAGAAATGGAAATCGACCTGACCGGATACATTCTTGATAAAATTTAACCCTTACGCGTTGCACCATGATCTTGCAGCACAACGACAACAATCGATCCAATGACCTCACAACGTCAGCGGGGAGTCTTCTTTTAAGAAACTTGAAACACTGAGTCCCCTTCAGCCACTTCATTAACGCAGTAAGAAGACAGAGGTTGCGATATGTTAACATTTGGATTGCTCTCGTCAGTCGCAACGCAATACAGGCAGAAAAAGCACGCAATATATAGGGTCCACACTTAGTAACATAGATAAGCAGATAAAAATGATGGGAATGACGTAATCAGGACCAAGGCAATCTAATTGATTGTCTCAGTTGTTTCTGGGCACAGAGTACGGGACGCTTCAATCTTATCGGTAGCGCCTCGCCAATCGCCAACAGTGTCGGGTTCCTGTTGCGCAATAGCACCTTGAATGAGTCGATCGGGTTCACCTGGTGACGAGTCAGCAAGAGGTGTTTGGAGATAGACGAGGCAGGGTTCAAATTCATTCTTTGTTTCGCTCCGCCTTGGTTAGACAACAACTGCCTAAGCCACAATGGCAACTACGACTTATTCACACCACACGAAGGATTCCTCTCCACATCCGTTCGAGCAGCGCGCCAATCAGTTCGGCCTCTAACATCATCTACCAGTTCACTTGCAGTTGCGGTGACACTTACATAGGCAAGACTGGTCGCCGGCTAGCTCAAAGGGTGGCGGAACATTTCCCATTGTGGCTAAGGCAGTTGTTGTCTAACCAAGGCGGAGCGAAACAAAGAATGAATTTGAACCCTGCCTCGTCTATCTCCAAACACCTCTTGCTGACTCGTCACTAGGTGAACCCGATCGACTCATTCAAGGTGCTATTGCGCAACAGGAACCCGACACTGTTGGCAATTGGCGAGGCGCTACTGATAAGATTGAAGCGTCCCGTACTCTGTGCCCAGAAACAACTGAGACAATCAATTAGATTGCCTTGGTCCTGATTACGTCATTCCCATCATTTTTATCTGCTTATCTATGTTACTAAGTGTGGACCCTATATTTTGCGTGCTTTTTCTGCCTGTATTGCGTTGCGACTGACGAGAGCAATCGAAATGATACATAAATGTATGTAAGTGTGTATGTGGGCATGTTTAGCCGTGTTTATGGAATTCGTAAATGTATTCCGGTCTTTTTGATCGTGCTTGAGCGTGTGGCCAGTGTTAAATGTTTGCTTGATGGCTGTATACTTGAAGCGGTCGTCCGGATAAGCAATGCGTGACTTTAGTTGGTGGCGAGTCACAACCGCTACGTCACAGTGTTGTTAAGCGGACATTTGGGGCTTTTTATAGGGAGGACGCTTGCCAGGAGGAAACCCACCACGTCCTGGAACACTGCCGCCAAACTATTTGCTGGAAGGGGTAAACCCAATCCACCCAGCTGGCACCACGAGGAGGTTGTTCGGCCAGCCAGCCCGTTTTAATGAAAGGTATAAACAAAAGGATGTAGTCCATACGAGTTGGCATTTTGTCAGGTAATAGATAAAGGAACATGATGGCACTGGGGCGCAAAAAAGTCAGTCATAACTGTTGCGTAAAGATACAAGTTGGGCATAATTTCGCCATGTAGTAATCCATGAGCACAGGAGCCCAGACAAGGTTTTGTTGCAATCAATGAGCATTACGAAGTCGAGATGATCTGTGTCCATGAAAGCATTCTTCATAGTAAAAACAGTTGGATGTAGATGGCTGAGGACTGCGTCCGTGGGAAAGGTTTAGCTGTGGCTTTATTTAGTGTCAAGTCACATCCGCCAAGTTGCAGTGTTGTTAAACGGACATTTGTGGCTTTTAATAGGGAGAAAGCCTGCCAGGCGAAAATTCACCACGTCCAGGAACACTGCCTAGTATCTCATCCATTCACGGTAATGCTAATGATACCTTACGAGTAAATTATTTTAGTTTCGTATAACCTACACAAAGCCGAAGTTCGAGGGGTTTACTTTATGAACATACGATGGGTGACGCCCAAGTCCATTTTGGCGGTCCAATGATAGCGTGTCCCAAACTGTCTTTAATAAAGCGTTTAAATTTTTCTGAAATTAAATAGGCACCCGACTATTTGGAGGTCGAGTCGGTGGTCCATTTCCAGTGTCGATGCTGTATTGTAACACTTAGAACCGTCCTAGATCATCTTCTGATCTAGAAAAAGCAGGTTGGGATTTTGCCAACATATCCTGTACTTCTCTGCCGGTGAAAGTCAGCTGATCTACAGAAATGGTTCCAATAAATCGTTAAACAGGCGTCTTTGCAACCAAGCAAGCCATCACCAACTGCTGGTGGAGACCAATGGCAGTAATTGCCTGTGTATTTCTAAGCAGTTGGTGACGAAATTAATTTTAGTCTTTGCAACCAAGCAAGCCATCACCAACTGTTGGTAGAGACCAATGGCAGTAATTGCCTGTGTATTTCCAAGCAGTTGGTGACGAAATTAATTTTAGCTTCGAAACAGGAGAGGAACTCTACTTGTTCCAAAGGAAGGTCATTAACAATAAAATAACTATGTGCGGCCGATAGTCCTTCCATCTTTATTGTGGCGGTAGTCCAACCTAAGGGTTTACTGACGATCTTGTTGCCTGCCAGAGGCGTCACCGAACCGCCTGGGAAGAGGTTTGCTTCGGCTGGGTGGATACATTTTTGCACCAAAGAGCATTTAATTCTCATAGCACCCAGCAATTTGGCACGATGGTTCCTGTCAACCCATGCACACGGGGCAAAGCTGTACAATGCGTGCTGAACACGGCCGGTACAGCGCACGTGTACTTGCTGGATGCAGTCGGTTGGTTGTGTTCCTGAAGGTTTGCAGTATTTTCAATGCACCTGCCTCACACGACGTATGCTGACGCTCCGAACCTTTTACAATAGGGGCAGCTTCGGCCTGACTGGGTAGATGAGTGAGCGGCCCAACGTCGGTGGTCTACTAGCGCGGATCTTTGCGCTTTTGGCCAGTGATGGTATTCTGCATGTCTGCGCCTCTGGAGGGGTGCAACTCGGGGAATACTCCCGTTTCTGCTGGCAGCCCCAAACCCATAATTCGCGTAGTCGCATTCAGTGGGCCTCCACGCCCAGTACTTTTCACAATCCTGCTCGCGGGCTCCTCAGAAAAGCGCGCCTGACATAAGGGTCTGCCGTCTTTCGCAGAGCTGCTATGAGGACCTTCTACTCACGGCTTGCTTGGCTGTCAGTGGAGTAACCGTTGCTGCGAGTTTGTTCAAGGCCAAATCGAATATAGAAAAGCGTTTCCTAACCTGCTGCATCCGGTGGTGGAACAGTCGCTTATAATCCCACACACGCATCGGCAGCAGTAGGGCTGTATTAAGTTGGGTAAAAGTAGTTTTATAGACGGTAAAGACAACATAAATTTCAGTAGCGATAGTACGGTAGGCCTCGGGGCCTATGTGACTGAGTGGCGCTGGTGCATTTCGTGGTCTGGAAATTGGTGCACATACCTGGCATAAAACCCATTTGGTATAGGAATAGTGCAGGTATTCAAAACCGTGCAAATAGGGTTCATAAAAGGTTTCGAAAGCCAAGGTATTGCAAATACCTGGTAATAGACGGATACAAAGTTCTCCGTAGATAGAACTACAGACGGCTAGCTGAACAATTACCACGCGAAGTCTGATAGTTGTTCGGATTTAACCTGTTTTAGCAAAATCGCGACGACAGGGTTTATGTAGTGCTTTCGCCTGTGCGTGCGAATCCTGATAAAGTCCACTATTGTCTGATAGACAATTCTGCAACTTGACGCATGTGACTCAGAACGACCTAACGTTAATGTCCCTTGCTTATCCAAATAATTATTCGCAAGCAACATGCACCAAACATCCTTTTTACACTAGTGACATGATCGAACACAGCGAACAGTGCAGCCGCACAATTACACACCGTGGTAACATAGCAACATGCAAACACACTCACCTAAACACATGCATTAAGCGACTCGTACGCCTGGCAAACTTGTGACGGTTTTGTACGGTTTTCCTCTTACCAGCGTCATACATCCACAGACGTGTCGTGCACTGTGTAGTAAGGACAATTTATTTATTTGGTAATAAACAAACCGTATGCGCGCTGTCCAAGCACGAAAAGGCAACCTGAAGATATAGTAAAGCGTTTAGTATTCCCATGAACACACATTGAAGCGTGTGCATTAGATGCAACAGGTAATCGGCTTACACATTATGCGTTAGTGTTTACTGTTACAAAACTGGTGTAATTGTATTGTTCTCCCATGAACCGTGGTCCCGAGAATAATGATGATAAAAAGCAACGAAAGGCACTTAAAGCACAAAGCTGCGGACGCGCCCTAGATGATAGAAAGTACTGCGTGACTGCAAAATAAAATTGGCGACAGTAGGCATGATACAATCGTGAAGCTCTTTTGCAAATTGGTGTGCCTTAGAACTGAAAAGTGTTTTCCGTCACTGTAAAGTTGCAAAGTGCCTATCCATGTATGTACTCCATATGTACTCCATGATGCGCCGAAAATACCAAGTTATCAAACTGCTGGTAGAGTACATAGCGCACATTGTTTCATAAAACCAATTAACTGATTTTAATAGCACTGTGATACGTAGGGGACATTGTTATACCTGCACAATCATATAACTAAAATAGGCCTTTAATAAATAAATACATAGGTATATTTCTAGACCGGCTAGAGGTTGCCCCCTAATGGTTCAGATCAACCTGTACATTAATCCTATGCTCTTGCATGGAAGTAGGCAAAATATGAGTTGGCAATTACAAATGCGTTGCCCTTGTTGGTGCGCAGCCGATGGGGTCGCAGGCGCCAAACTCGAAATTTTCTGGTTCGTTCGGGTGCTATTTAGCTCCCTGTTCTTTTGTTGTGAAAACTGCGCAGAGCTGTAGACGTGTCGTCTTTCTTTGAAACAGCATCCAGTTCACCACAACACTTTAAATTCATTGCCCTACTTTTCCCCGCTCAGTCGCCACAATTATTGGTGCGCACATGGAAGAAATGAGAGTTTTGTGGACTTATAAGGGATAAGAAAAGTTAAAAAATACTTTCCAGAAATGCAGGTGAAAATAAAAAGGTTTCGTTAAATAAATAAATAAATATTTTATTCTCAAATTTACAGAGACACACCAAACCAGGCATGATCAAAGTTTACAGGCAGCTGTGTATCACAACGATGCTTTGGGTTCAATCATGAGTAGTGTAAATGGTCAAGGCACTAAAAGTGCAGTGAAACGGAGGGTATTGTGTTCTTACATGTTTCGGGAAAGTTGAAATGAGTCTAGTCGACTTGCTAGTATGTAGTTGTGAGCAGTGACTTTATTCAGTGGCGAGTCACATCCGCCACGTTGAAGTATTATTAAACAGCCATTTGTGGCTGTTTATAGGGAGAACGCTGGTCAGGCGAAAACCCACCACGTCCTGTAACACTACGGCAAAGCACTTTGAACACTGTTGTAGAACGAACAAAGCTGCTTGACGACTGATTTTACATTCGATTAGGCGGCGTGCTTCACTAGAAAAATACAAATTAACAAAAATTATAGCCAAACTTTTCTGGCTCTGATAATGTCTTCTGGCGCAAACTTTCAACCTGAGTAAATCTCAGAAAAAAGAAGAAGCGTTTCTAAGGCTAGAATACCGCGTATAGTAGCACAAAAGTAGGCTGGTCAAGACAAGTTTTAACCGCTAATTACGTTGAAAGTAAAAACGATGCAATACGGGCAGTAGTTTGTGAGTTATTTGCATTTGAATGGTGGTCTACGAATAAGGCCATTATTCATTTTCGCTAAAAATGGCTTTCTGCTTTGCAAGCAGATAGTAGAAAAAAGAAAAGAAAATGTAAAAAGTAGCGAAGCGGTATATGTTCTAAATAGGCATAGCTATCCAGAAATGCTCTAACCAGCCCGTAATACGCTGCAACAACTAGGGACTTTGCATGTGGCCGAAAAGTACACTTTGCAGGCATACATGGCAAATATACGCAAATAAGCTATAATTTGCGCGAAAACGCTAGAAATCCAGTAAGGAATATTATGTCTGCTTGGGAATTCGGGAGAATTTATAATTAACCCACGGTTAGAAGTTCTCAGCATACATTTTCATTGGATACTGAGCCACATAAATAATGTGATATATAGGGTTTAGCACTTTTTAAGTTGCTGAGTGGTACTAAATTTTATATCAATGCCGCATAAGTTAGGTCTGCCTGTGTAACACAGGAGACCTTTCGGATCAGTTGACACATTTTGGCCTGGAAAATACACGAACTTCTTTGCTAAACATCGAAAGTTTTATCTCTTTGAGCCCATTTTCTATATTCATGGTGTTGTATCACCAACATCAGCGAGCAAGAGGAGCCCGTCACTTATAATAAAGCAATGAGTATGGAAAAATTTATTAAATTTTGGCAAGTTGCTCTGGGGCGTGAAATCCATTTTGGTCTGCGTTGGTGCGTCATTACCAACTCTACTTCTGGGAATGGAGTTTGCTGAACATGAGGGATTGTCATGCTTCATGTGTTGATACACACTATTGTGCAGCCTTTGCTTAATTTTGAGCTATTTCTCTCCAATTTCAAGTTCTGAAGCAAGTGCCAGCAGCGTTCATCCAGGCGACAAAGTTAATTAGTACTATACTGTCACACCGGATATTTTTATGGTGGTTTTCCTGGCAAGAGCTGTTCTAGTTAGGTCTGTTAGGTCAGCGACACTTGCTCATGTAAGAGTCCAGCTCACTCAGTGGAAATTCCTGGCTCGGTATACCCTGGTACCATTCCCTTGGCATTCTAGATTGACTTGTGTTTATACGCGATACTGCGCTTATGCCTCATATGTTGTGACGCCCTCAGCAACCTTAACGTATGCTTTCGTTCCGCCCGTTCGCTGTCCTGCATCCAACTACTCTTGTGTAGCTCCTTGTGATCAACAATATTTGCTCATCTACTTAGCCCGCAGCCGTCCACTAGCCACTCCTTTCTTGGTGTTCTCTTTCCCTGTCTTGCAACAGCGTCTTCGACAGTTGCCCACGAAGGAGTCAAACTTTCTTACTGGCTTTTCCCAGCTCAGCCGGCTGTAGCACTATTTTCTTAGCAACTTCGTGTCGCCTTTATATGTCTAGAACCCCACGAACATTTTTATTCGGCGCTTGTGTCCCACCTTTACGCTGCTGTATCGCCAATTAACCTTGAACTCCCTCTGTTTGCAAGCCATTAACATATTTATACTCATATATTCTGCGCTCCCTATCGAATTAGGTTGGCTATCTGCTGTCCATATATTTCTCAATTGCCGGCAGTCTTTGAACACTCTTTTCGTTATTCCCACACAATAGTTGCATCATAGTTAAATAATACTACGTTGATTGCTAGCTGGTACAACGCTATTGTTTTATTTGTAGATGATAGCAACCTACCCGCACGGCCGTTGCTTTTGTAGCAGTTTCAAGATACCTGTACAGTCAATAAGTGTTGCATGTTGTAAATCATTTTGTCTCCACTCCTAAAGGTTATAGTACGACTTTAACCATGCTTGCTTCCACGTCTGTCCTTTGCGGCCTACCCTCGGTTGTCCATCACTTTCTTTTCTATTCGTGGTCAGGAAATGCTTGGGGTTATGGATGAAGCTGAGGAACGTCGGTTTCATCCATGCCAGGACACTATAACCGAAAAGGACCTACCTGTGCCAAGGTTGTACGCCAAAAGGATTTAACTGCAATTATCACCACGACCTTTGTCCAGTGTGGTTGGCCAGACACTCCCAAAAATACACATAAGCTGAAATTTTTACTCACCTACACATGCACAGTACGACTATTGGCAATCTTCCCATTCTCGAGCGGCTTCAACGACTATGGCGGCAGTGACCAAGCCAAAAATGAACTTGAACGTCATTCGAGTGCGAATACTCCAGACGGAAATCATTAGACAAAATGCTTTAGCAGTTGTGTATTATCCGTTAGAAGGCTTAACGGCTGTGTTTTAGTAGTCGGTGTGTTTTCGCCTTGCAAACGTTCACGCTATAAAAAGCCACAAATTTTTTAAAGTACACTGTGAGGTAGCGGATATGAGTTGCCACTGAATAAAGTCACTGCTCTCAGCTACATACTTGCAATCCGACTAGACTCATATTTCAGTCCTTCCTTGAGGCGTACAAATAAAAGATACTGTTTGTCCACATCTATCGTCTTTACTACATTTTTAGTTCCTATATTTTTTACACTACACGCACTTAAACCCAATGTATTGTCATCCATTGGCTGGCTGGCCGAACAACCTCCTCGTGAGGCCAGCTGGGTGGTTTGGGTTTACCCCCTTCCAGCAAATAGTTCGGCGGCAGTGTTCCAGGACGTGGTGGGTTTTCGCCTGGCAAGCGTTCTCCCTACAGAAAGCCACAAAAGGCCGTTTAACAACACTGTGACTTGGCGGTTATGACTCGCCACCAACTAAAGTCACCCATTGCTTATCCGGACAATCACTTCATGTCCACAGATTGCAAGCATTTATTTAGTACTGGCGACACATTTAAACGCATTCAAGCAAAACGACAGGAAAATTTTATCAATCCCATAAACAATGCCAAACACGCCTTTATGCAAAATTGCATACATTCATATATAAACATATGCAACAATCCCCTTGTTCCATTGTACATTAACTGATAACATTTTGTACTCTTAACGTGATCATGCCTGTGCAGGCGTGTCTCGCTCAGCCGAGAATACACAATATATTTATTTATTTATGATTTATGCTTAAATTTCCGCAGCCTGTACAACTTCCGGCAACTGCCAATTAAATAGGTAGCAACGGGTCTGTTGCGAAATATAAACGCTTGAAATGTTGACCATGCATGCTATGGTCTGCCACGATAAATTTGAGAATAAACTATTTATTCGTTTATTATTTATACCATCGGTAATAGTTGACATTGCATGCTGTGGTTTCAGGGGCTGCCTGTTTAATTCTGATGACCGGCCGGTGTGAAACGGTGAGGTTTGACTCTATTCATTGGCGAGTCACAGCCTCCACGTCGCAGTGTTGCTAACCAGCCGTTCGTGGCGTTAACCTAGAACGCTTGCCAGGCGGAACCTCTGACGACCTGAATCATTTCCGTAGGTAATGTCGAACAGTAATGAAAGCTGGTAATACATCCTCCAAACCGACACTTTACTCGGCTAGTTGCAGTCGTTTGATGGGCTAATATCTGCGATGACAGACCGAAGGGCTTGGGCAGGATCCGCAATGTCACTGAAGCCTGTTAAAAATGAAAACGAGTCATGGAGTCAGATGATGACAGGCGCAGTTGAGTAAAAATTTCGAGGTAATAAAGACCAACTGCTTCTTCTGCGGTATGCTTTTCCAGGTTTGCAGACTTCCTGTCCAGCTATTCACACAGGACTTGTAAAGCGTTCGATAAATGCAGGTGTTCCTTTTGATAGCATACGTTCACAGCAAGTGAAAATGTCATTCCTTAATTCAATGAGTTATCCTTAGGACTTAACGATTAAAGGATTTTGTCCGCAAAATGGGATCCTATTTCTTTCGATGGCAAGTTCTCATGATGAATACTGGTATCCATGGTCAAGTGAAAACGATGGGAAATGCCAGCGGAAAAGCTGCAAATAAATTAAATATCACATGCATATCAAAAATATAAAAATATAAAGTAACTATTAAAATTAAATGGTAATGTTTTTAAAGGACTGAAGGGAGCCGAACCCATTTGTTTGAGCGACATTGAGGAGCACTGAAGCTGTTTGTAAATGACCGCCAGAAAATCTCCAGTAGGATGGAGTACCAAGCTGCTTTTGCAGAATGGAAATTCACTGGACCTAATTGTTCGCTTGCCAATAGGAATCGGTAAGGAGTTTGGCGGCAATGTCAGTTAATCGCGACAGAAGACGCTGTCATCTAAGTGGATCCATGTAAATATATGCTTCTGTGTGCGTACCTAGTGGTACTGTGTATGGGAGGCGCATTAAACCAATATATACGGACCACGTAAATGTGGCAGCTCTTTAGGGTAGCGAGGCGGGATTCCATTTCAAACGGGAACTGCATTCTTCAGAAAGCTGATTTGTTATTCATATCCAGGATAACAGGTACAAGCTAGCTGGCCCTTGAGAATGGATCAGCCAGTTCCAGGGGATGAAACATCTTGCGTCGGCCGATGTAACTTGGAAACCTCGGGAATAGCCAGCAACAAACAAGAGGCAACCAGCCAGACAGGTATGCATCAAAAAGGATAATCGAAAGACTGGTGGCAGGCAACGGTGCTTAGCTATATGATACTCTGAAGTCCATGTAAATTTGTTTTGTATACATGCTTTAGAATTGCCCTTTAGGTAACAGGCCCCTGGTGTGACTCACTGTAACCACTGTGTAAATCGAAGGTACTGCAAAGCGAATGGTCAAAAGGTCGATATAACAAAGCGTGTTTATAAGGTTCATCGCACATTACAGTTGTTGGAGTGAAGCGTAAATAACCTGACGTTGACATCCATCTGAATGCGCAGGGCAGCTTGGCGGAAGCTAAGGCTGCCTGAATTTACAAAGAAGATATGGAGCAGCCATTTCGTAAGGTGTCGCTTTAAGTGAACAGGGAAATACAATAAATCAGTGAAGGATGGATGTCTGCGAGCAGTACTGCGATAGGTAGATAATGTACATAATGCCGCAGAAGCGCCCATAATTCCATAGTCTGAACTTCGTCCGAATCGAAGGAAACGGGTCAACGGGGACAAAAACTTTGTGTGAATGGTGTGTCGCTAGCCCGGGTACGGTCAGCTTGATAAGAGAAAAAGTGTGCTCATAGATCACCGGCCAGGATGCAAGGCAAACGCAAGCATGAGACAAAGAGAGGAAGCATAACAAGTAAGCTAAGTTAGCCCCAGTAATCGAAATGATAGCCGTGGAACACTAAGACGCCAATGGTTCGGGCGCCTACAGAGAGCATGTACGACGTCGAAGGTCAAGCGATCATACGTACGATACTAACTTAGTACGGCACAAGGATAGTAAGCCGCATAGGAGAGGTGGAAACAAAAACAGTAAGCGTTAACAGGACGGGTTCTGCATGTAGTCTATTTGAATGAAGGGTAACTAAGTCCAACAGGGATCTCAGCGGGACCAAACTAGAGCCAAGGCGCTGCCAACCCAAGGTTGGTATTGGCACTGAGGTCTGGACAAAATAGTAGCAGATGACATTACAGGCTGGGCCAGGTAATTAGGGGCACTGAGCTTGGATCGTAGAGTTAGGTTGGGAAACAAATGAAGAGGGGCAGCGCAAATGGAAAGGTTGGCCATCGAAGTGGCTTCATTAATAAAGGGTGAGTAATTCCGGCTAAGCTCTCGAATTGAGAGAAATAGTGATTTGGTTATGCAGAGCGCAGGTCGTTTACTGGTTGGTAGTCTAGAGGCAGTCAGAAAGCAGCGCAGAGCAGAGCGCAGTATTCAGAGTTGGCAGTCCGATTGAAATACATAAAATCAGGGCCCTGTGAATAAAGGACAATGTCGCGATTAGAAAACTTTATTGCTTACAAGTGGAAAGCCAGCGTGGCTTTGGAACTAATGGTGACAAAGCGTTCGGTCTTCTGAACCTTAACCTGTAATGTCACGGTACTCTGAGAAAGGTCGGAAAACAAGAGGCCGATCAGACGAGACTGGATTAGTCAGCGCGTTGAAATTGAGTCGTACAGTTAAGATGTAAAGACGAATATTGTGGGTCATCAGAACTGGACAGGATAAAGATAGGAGGGGCTAAATTAATAAATTGTGAGGAGGACCAGCAGGCTCTCGACGTTATAAAGAAATAAATAAATAAATAAACTAAATAAAGCTTTTATTCTCGACAAGGCGAGGCACGCCTTTACAGGCATGATCATTATGACAACAATGCGCGCCCAAGAATGTGCAAGAATACGTCATGTTTGCCGTACCAGTGTATGTTTATGTAGGGGGTATGTAATTATGGAGCTGTGTGTGTGGGTGTGTAACTGTGAGGTTCCTGTTTGTAACTGTGCTGCTCTAATTTTCACTCTCATATCGTCAACAATGCTCGAGTAGAAGATGGATGTCCGTGCGTTGGAAAGGTTTATTCGGATACCCACGGGGCAGTGACTTTATTTTGTGGCGAGTCACGACCGCCACGTCACAGTGTTGTTAAGCAGACATTTGTGGCTTTTTATAGGGAGAACGCTTGCCAGGCGAAAACCCACCACGTCCTGGAACACTGCCGCCGAACTATTTGCTGGAACGGGTCAAACCCGAACCACCCAGCTGGCACCACGAGGAGGTTGTTCGGCTAGCCAGCCAAAAAGGTGTTTGTTATGCACAGCGCACACCGTTTACAACTTGGTAATCTGTGGCAGACAAAACGTAGCAAACTGGGCAGATGAGACTAGGTCAAGGCAAGTCACTGGGAGTTGGCGGTCGAATGGAAAAATGAATGAAGACAGTGGGCACGGTGACGAAAGGACAGGGTTGGGATGAGTGGGATTTAATGAGGAAGGAGGAAAACGTCAAGTTGGCTCACCTGGTAATAAGGACTGTGCGTTTGGTCATCCGAACATTGGCCGATAACGTCAGAGTAACCTGAGGGATGTCGGAGAACCGACCTTTTCCTGACATAAAGCGTAGAGGACCTTGATTATCCGTAACCCATTTTCTTAGTCCTGTGCAACTGGTAACACTGCACCAAGCCGCCAACCTCCATCAATGTTTTCCTGATATTATGAACTTTTAGGAAGTCTGGATAAGTATGTGCAGCTGCCATAACTGGATACTTCTTTCGATCCATGGCTTTAGAGCAGAGCACACCGAAGAACATCTTAGTAGTCCCAGCACCGTTACTGTTCATCAAGTTTCCAGGCTGCACTAAACTTTGAATACCTAATATGTTTCCGGAAAAAGGCTGTCATTTGCGCTGGTTAATTTAAGCTTTGTTCTCATTTTGCGTCTCGGTTATTTGATTACACATACATTTAAATACATCCTTCAAGTTGTCCGCACATGACACCGTTGGGCCAGGCGCATCTTTGCCTGCCTTTTTACCCCCTTTGTTTAAATATCGATAGCCAGGTTTTAACGCCTTTTGGGTAACGAAGTTGCGATGGCGAAAACGAATCAACTAAAAAGGTTTTGCAGGATGGAAGTGGGAACAATAAAACTAGCTGAATTTTGTGTCTATCAAGGCATAGACGAGTAAAACACTAACGAATGCAACATGTTAATGAACAAGGATAGCTTTTGGTTGCGTTTCATTTCTGCGCACAATTTTTGGTAAGGCTGTAAGGTAGGCACGGTTTAGTATGCAAAAGAGGACCAGCGAAAAAAGCGGTAAACTTATCATTAATAGTATGCGTGTTAGCTGCAGATGAAAAGCTAGTCAGCTATTTTGTCGCAATGCGGATAAAACGAAAGAAACGTGCAACGGATGCGTCTGCTGTATTACCGGTAACGGATAGATGTCATTCCGGAGCGAAAACTGCTAGTGATTGTGCGGCAGAAATAGTTATAGTATGTATGACGAATGCGCTCGTGGTTGCAGAGGTGGCCAAGCGGGGGGGGAGAAACTAAGCAATTCACAAGACGAAGGTCATTGTGGTCGGCAGCAAGCCATGTCAGCAAGCGTATCCAGCCAAACGTGATCATCCGACTTTAGTTACCAACCAGGGGTCGCGAAGCCCCAACCGAGGCCAAATACGGAGTAAGTTATTCTCTTGGTCAAGTCACCGTTTGGCCACCCCTCCTCTTCCTTCATCCACTTTATGGTGTGAAAACAGTGGGCGCCTCGGGAATCGTTGGGCTGGCGTGTAGAACACCTGGCCTAGCCATGGGTGGTTGGTGCTTGATCTAACTGTATTGATCTGTTGGCCGCTTCCTCCTGTGCCATACACAAGACGTGGGACATGAGCATTTCTCAGACGAGGTTCCAACCAGACGTGAGCGAAACTGCGAAGGCACCGCTGGTCGAACGTAACTAACCTCTAGTTCACCTGATCCAAAGGGTCTGGTCTCACAACCGTGCAGCAATGGCGAAGGTAAGCGACATTGTAAACTCTATACTACAAGGAGAGAGTGATTGCACGCCAGTGCCGTAAGTGGCAAATTTTAGCAAAGCACCTGAGCTTATGCTGGGCGGTTTGTATCGTCTACAATTCCATAAGCGCTGGTACAGCTGCCGAGGTAGTTGGACTTCTGCACGGATTCTAACAGATCACAACCACGGGTTAGCGCAGGAGGCGGTCCCTACCAGTAATAGAGGAAAGCTTTCCACTTCGAGTATGCAAGGTATAGCCGGAAACAGTTGACAGCCAGTGCTAACCTGACTAATACCACTTGGCACGATTGTGCGAAGTTACAGATAAGGACCTTAGCGTCAGCACACCCCTACTCAAGAAGTTGTTCCCCTGGTGGCAAATTTACACCAGCTTTGTGTTCTACGAACACGACCTCCGTGACTTAAACAATAGCGAAGCTAAGGGTATAGCTGACGACGTTCACCCTTGTCTTACGTCGCTGGAGATAGCATAGGAGCAACAGCTTGCCGTAGGCATGCAATCTGCCCAAGCTACGCGGGTGAAGAGCTCGCATGATACTAGATATAGATATATATCTCGGGTGCATCTTTTCTTAACAGGGGATCCCAAGGTGCACATCGATCCACCGAATCGTAGGCACCCATTTTGTCGAGGCCCATCCTTACGGCGGTCCGCCAATATATGGGATGGTGCTCCAACAATCGATACAAATTAAAAATGTGAGCGACGCATTTTTGGCCTCGTTGATCATCGGCTCGCTCCTTACTTAGTTGACCTTCACGAGTGATACTCATTCTGTGAAGAATGACCGAGGTAAGCTATATGCAGGAAATGGAGAGCAGACTACTCCACCATGGATGACGCATACTGAACTGGTGCCAGCTTTAAAAATTGTGAGCCTAAAGTGGCGGCTCTAGTCAGTTGGGACAGGTTCTTGATTCCGTAGCTCGCTAGTTATTCGCGCAAGTCCGCAACGTGGGTAGGGACGTCGAAGTTGAAAAGCGCCGGATAAGGGCTTTTGGACCCGCGGAGTTCTTCAACTTCAATGCTCATATTACCTTTGACTTCTGAGCTAAAGCGCAGGTCTAATGAGACAACTCTTTGAGAATGGCAATCACTGATAGTTCCCGAAGCTAACAATTCCGGCCAACCAAGTTGCTTTTCAAACTTAGCAGCTCAACTCCCAAGCGTTTTGACGAGTAGTGGATTTAAGGTTTATGCACGTCAAAGCAAAACGCTAAAAGCAAGTATCCTGCTGCTAGTTTTCGCTATCAGACGGAATAATTTTGGGTGGTTGCTAAGTGCAGCGGCTACTTCTTCCGTTGACTCAACAGCAGACCACCATGGTTTGTGGTCTTAGTTCAGGCTATCAAGCAGTTTTGCCCTCGCGTCCTTGCGAATTTCGTTTCTTTTTCGGCCGGAACGTGCCCGCAGGCAATGAGAAGTTCTAGAGGCTGCAAGGTGACCCAACGTCCATGTTGGCTAAGAGACTGGCCACACAAAGAGTTACCTCTGGTATTAACGGCTGAGAAATATGCGACGGGTGAGCTTTAACTGTATTCACTGAAAGCTTATACAAACCGAAAGACAGCTCAATTCGCTACGCATGCAGCAATGCTGGGATTGCCAGTTGGCTGGTGTTTGTACACTCAGAGTCATCGACGGCATCCGCCAAAACGCATCCTCAGATCAGCCCATGCAAGTGCATGTTCAGTGACTACACCGATGCTCCAAATCGAGTGACAGTTTTGGACGCAGTCTCTCAAATAGCAACTGGTTGCAATGTGATCGATTGGCGTCCTTGGTACGTTCGAGGATGGTGGGCGTCCTATCACCTACGGACGGGTGCTGTGTCGGTAGTTAGTCACGCAAAAAGTAAGCTAGCCTCTTCCCATCAATAAGGTAACCATTCAAGGTTATCCTTACGGTAGCTTACGCCATGTTGACCGGCCAGATGCAGCTCAGCAGTGGACATTTTCCAGCCAGCACTCAGCTTCAATGCCAGCACTACAGTGTTCGTGCTTCTTCGGTGGCAAAGGGCATCGTTCAGCTGGCGCTAGAAATCGTCTTCTACCGTAGCACCGCTACACTCTGGGGACTTAGGAGGCGAACTTGAACAAACACCTACTAGTCCCGCGCGGATTCAAAGCTATAAACGAGCTAGCCAGTCGAACCACACACGCCAGGCTACAGATCAGGTTCCAACCAACTAGAGCAGCCTCAGCCTGTGGACTCTGGTTACTACCAACGCCGGCTTGGCCGGCACTCAAAGCGGCATCCTCACCGGATAGGCGCAATGAGAAAGCAGCGCTGGTGTACCCTGAATGGGGTCGCAAGTTGAGAACAGCGCACGCGTCTAGTTATTGGATATTCGATAGACAGCAGGTTCTGATCTGGAGTTTCTCTAATATCCGGGCAAGTGTTGCATGTTGACCGATCAGTAACGATGTGCGTACCCTACGGCATGCCAATTTGAGGGATGGTTGATGGCTTGAAATAGAAGCCGACGAACTGGGCTTCACCGCTTGGTTAGACGTTGGGCAGGTTGAGAGGTAGGAGTGAAGCACTGCGTTTGCACGTGAGCTGAACTTAGAAGATAAACCCTTAAAAAGCCCAATGGGGATGGCCATGTATTGGATTACTAAAAACCGGGAGTACAATGCAGCCGCAAAGAGAAACCAAGGGTGAAGACGAAAATAAATAAATAAGTATTTTATTCTCGACAAGTGAGGCACGCCGCTTGGGCATGCTGAGCATATCGCAAGGTTGTACATGGTAGCATGATTAACAGCATCAAGAGCGGGAGTAGTACAGATTAAGTCAGTATTGTGTGTCCATATAGCTTAAAGGTTGTACGAGATTTATGTTCACATAATGCGAGTTGTAGAGATAGGAATCAGATCACTAATGCGGAGTATGTTGGTGAGGAACTAGTCCGAGTAGGTTGTGTGCACAGGACGAGTCAGGTGAGTGCAGCATGAGGGGGAAGCTGCAAAAATATTTAAGAATAGTGGCACGTTACTGACCAAATGTGTAGGCGTGTTCAAGCGAGAGCAGACATATGCACAGAACTTGTAAATGTGGTTTCGGTCAACTTGCCAATGTGTGATTGGGGCGGTGACTTTATTGAGTGGCGAGTCACATCCGACAAGTCGCAGTGTTGGTAAACAGACATTTGTGGCTTTTTGTAGGGAAAACGCTGGCCAGGCGCAAACCCACCACGTCCTGGAACGCTGCTTATTGGTAATATGACATTGACAAGTTTGCAGCTGACCGATTACCTTCGCGGATATTCGCAATCAGGTTTCGTCAATTTGTTTCCCATGTTCGTGTAGTCTTTTTAACAGTCGACCGCAGGCGATTGGAGCTGTTGAAGTCGGATAACTCAGGTGACTTGTATTAATTTGATTTGTTCTCTGGGTTCCTTTAGTGTATCAAGATGGTAAAGTGCGAGTGGTTTCTTTGTTCTGTGTCGATGCCGTGTCCAGGTGAACATCGCAGGTATGTCTTCCGAGGTGTTGCGTGCAGGTAATGTTTTCCTTTATGACAAAGGAGAAAGGAGAAACGGAGCGAGCAAACTGACAAGGAAATTGAACAGAACTATGTTAATATAAAAATATAACATTTATGGTAAGGTTGTGTTGGTTAAAAGCAATTGAATGACCGAATATGTTAAATATCATATCCGTACTTTTGTGTGCAAGCACGAGCGCCGGTATTTGTTGAATGTGAGAGACAACTGCTGTCCGAAGTGAACTAGCGTACGCAAAATCTGTCCTGTGTGGGAACCTGGAGTATCAGACGTTAACCCGTAAATGAGCTAGGGGAATCAGAAGAACGTAGTAAGGTTTTAAAATGCGCTTATGATATAGGTTGAGCGATGGGTTGACAGTGGTAGAGCCCATCGTTCGAAAATGTATGAGAGCCAGTGGAGTTACCACGCCGAGTTTGAGACCCATGAAAATAATAATGTAAATGTCCAGTAATCGGATGCTAGAGAAACCGCTGGGTGTCGCAGTGGGACGGTGTCAAAGTTGTGACAATAATGGGATTTATATACTACAGCTGTTACGAGAATATGATTGCAAGGCCATCCATAAGGGACCTGGAACAGCGGAAAGAGACGGGGACTTCTACAGTGCGGCAAAAGGTCAAGTAGACGGCAGAAAATGGCGATAATGTGAATCAGGTTAAATATGAGGAAAAACTGTTACGTCAGGTTTGCGATAAAGATATAAGTAGGAAACATAGTCTGCTAGTTGAGGGTCCTGCGCACCAAGCGCGGAGCTACAGTGCGACATGTAAGTCGGTGGAACACGTAGGTAGATGGGCCATAATGGGAGAGGAAATCCGGAGCCAAACAGGTAAGAGAAGTAGTACGAATATTCGATGAATGGAAGCGAGATGTAGAGAGAATATTTTGGTTCATAGGGTGTCAATTATAGCATAGGGATGTCAGCTTTGCTATAAGAATATAAGTTGGAACATTGTCTACTACTTGAGTTCCTACGCACAAAAGTTCTGAGCTGTAGTGTAAAAGATTAGCCAGTAAAGCATCAGGGGTAGGTGGTCCATAGGTGGACATGAAAGCCAGGGTCGAGGAGATAAGGAAAAATGGGGTATAAGAACATTGAAAGGCTTGAGCAGTAGCATCTAAACCTCTAGCCACCCTACTCGAAGCAGCAGCTAGTGCGCATTTTAGTATCGTTCGTGGCCACCGGAGCATCAAGTAGTGTGTGACAAGTGATTTGTATTACTGCCTGGGCAAGTTTTTGTCACATTGCTTAGGCCTAGGCAAGAGGAAGATTAGAGTTCTCAAGCAGCCCCTTTAGTTCCTAAACCAGGCCTCAAAGCGGCCGGTATAGCTGTATACTAAAAAGAATCAGTTTTAAGAAACAAAGAACTACCTTCACTCTAACCTTGAACTTGGAGGCACCGAAAACTGGATCTGCCTGGCCTCCAACCAATGCACCCTGCGGTAACAGTGGCTCTGAATGTGCAAAACTGCACCAATCAGCACAGCTCAAGGAATCGCAGTGGCACGTGAACCAACGCACCACGGTCAAGTCAGGCCCAAATAATAATGTGTCTCAGTTTGAAATTGCTTTCTGATCCGCACATTTGCGTGTGTCTGTGAAGCATGCGTTCCCGAGTAAAGCAAAGAAGGTCGAGTAGCAAGGAGTGTATAAGGGTTCCATTAACTTTCCAAGTTTCTATTTATTCATTAAGGCATGGCTACGTGAACACAGTGTACGTAGCTTATTTTCTGTTTATTTGCAAGCTACGCTTATGTCTCCATCCATCCTCAAATAGCATTTTACGTTTCAATTTGGTGGCAAACCTGTTTTACCTATTTCTGCTTCGGCAGCCTGAACTTGATATGTTATACAGTGCTTAAAAGCCGCACGCTCTTATTTCAACGTAGAGTCTGTTTCAGTTCTCAAGCTATCAGTTGTGTAGAATTTTGTTCAAGCATCCGCTTTCATTTCAAACGCCGGGCTTTTGTTCCCGGCAAGGCTGTTTACGTGTCCACCATCTTACTTGAAGTAAATTTTGATATTTTTTGCGGATATACGCTTATGAATCAAGACAAGTATAAATGTTAGTCCCAGCTTCCTAGGTATTAACAGTAGTGCCTCCAATTGTAACATCTTATAGCGCTCAAAGTAGTTAAGTTTGGACGATAAGGTAAAGAGAGCCTCTGTGAATGATCACTGCACGTTTGCTGGAAACACGCGATCGCGCTTCAAGCAGCCCGAAAAAACAATCTGGCAACACTCAACCATAGGGCAAATACGGATGTGGTATATGTGCAATCTAGGTTCACGAGCGGAGAATGCGTTTAAACGGTTCCAGCACTTGGTTTTCTGCACATTATGAATTAATAATACTCACCATCATTTAGTGTTTGTATACCGAATGCCTAGACCATATTTAGTCCCGGTACATAGGACGGATTTAATACCAAGATAAAGTGCAGTTGGCGAAAATTCGCACATATATACCAACGAACCAAATTCGTTCACTGAGAAGGATAGTTGCGGTTCGGTACACCACGATCCCAAGAAAATCTATGCGAAGGGCTTCTATGGCATCATGCTAACGCCGGATATCGAAGGTGTACAGTATTTTGTATAATCTGCAGATTTATACTGGTCCTAATTCCATAGCTTCAATAATACCATCGCTATATATCCGT
>CALYDF020000106.1:0-39908 GCA_944474145.2 Dicrocoelium dendriticum
AGGGAGTTCCAGGGCTGGCACACGCTGAGGGAGATAAATTTCTACGGCTTCCAAGCCGGCTATGCTGAATTTTCAGTTTCAGAAGGTGGCCTCTTAGTTTAGTGTTGTGGTTCAATTCCATCAGCGGACGGCAAATGTGGTTTTGATACTTCAGAATCTGGTAAACCATTATGAGATCCCCCACGCAAAAGCCGATATCGACTGCTGTACATTCTTAGAGATTTCAGACAAAGCTGATAAGGCAGAGGAAAGAGGCCCCTAACGTTCTTGGTTTCCCTTCGTTGAGGAATCCCGAGAGTAACGAGATCCTGTTTCTTCCACGGCTGACACGTCTGAATAGCATATTCTACGTGAGGTTGCACATAGGCGTTAAGCATTTGGAGAAACATTGAGGGTTTAAACCGACCGAAAACTCTGCGTAGGAGGCCGAAGTGTTGATTGCCGGTTATCGTCGCCTTCTCTGTTTGTTTTGAACACCGGCAATCTTCCCGTATCAATACATCATGGTGCGCTCCAGAGAGACCTCTAAGGTATGGACTTCGAGCTTATAAGTGCTGACCGTCTGGTGACGCAGATATATTACATCACATTTAGCTATGTTCAATTGAAGCATATGCCTCTTTGACCATTCGTAAATGCAATATAAATCATGTTGGAGCAGACCGTGATCTGGTTTGTTAATAATCGCCCGCCATATCCTGACGTTTTCGGCGAAAAGCAGGAAATATGTGGAGATAACTGATGACAGGTCGTTGATAAGCACCAGGAATAAGCGCGGTTCCAGCACTGCGCGTTCTGGAACACCACATCCCACATCAATTTAGTTAGAGAGTGATCCCCTAACACCTACGTGAAACTTCCGTTGGTAATGGAAGCTGCAAATCCAACCAAGTACAAGATCTCCGATACCGTAACTCTGTAGCCGTTGAAGTAGGATGCGGTGATCAAGGCGGTCGAAAGCTGGCGAAGTCCAGATAGATGACGTCGACTCCGACCCCATTATCGACCACTTCCGTCCAACTACCTCGTGCAATCAGTAGGCTGATGGTGCATGACCGATGTTGACGGAAGCCATGCTGTTCCGGTACCAAGGTGCTCCATTTTTCCAGGTAGTCCATTAAAGCCTTAGCGACGACTGCTTCCATTACCTTCGTGAGCACAGGAAGGAGAGTCACTTTACGATAGTTTGCAGGAGCTGACCGGCTACCGCCTTTAAAAATTAGGATGTTAATGTCACACATCCATATTATGAAGACTCGCTGCTTACCAAAGCACCTTTGGAAGAACTGTGACAGTGGTTCAGCTAGCTTGTGGCCACAGCCTTCAGTGCCTTCGGGCGGATGTTGTCTGCTCCCGGAGAACTATGCTCACGCAGTGTGTGTGATTCCTTAGAACAACTGATGGGTTTAACATTACATGTGTAAACAATGGGGTTGGCAATAAGTATGATGTTATAGGACAAGTAGAGCTTGCGAGTTCGAAAATTGGGGCGTATTGAGGCCGCAGGGCATTAGCTACTTCTTCGGCGTTTTGTGTTCTCTACCGCTTGTCGTGAATAGTGGAGGGATTAAATGCTTCACTTTAGGAAGCTTATTGACATGCCTATATAGTAGCTAGTTGTTTGCCTTGAATTTTTTTGTTAGACACTGTTAATAATTTACTTTGTCCTCACGGACAAATACAGTGCAATGGTTGCGATGGGTCAGTAATTTGCCCCAAGTCTCTGAGTCGGGATTAATATTGTAAGCACGCCCTCATGCATCGCTTATCGCCAGGCATTTTCGAGTCCTGCATCTTAGAATTGAAGGCACTTTTGCGGGACGAAGGAGCTTTTTCTCTGATGCTCAGTTGACGATGTCGCTGAATCTGTTAACGAACTCTGCCCAAACGTTGTCAAGGGGACTTTTGTTTGCGAATTCCCAAGCAGCTGCGCCAGCGAGGTCTTTCAATACGTGGTAACGTGTGATTATATGAGTTAGTTCCGAGTGTGCAGATGGATACACTGCATAACACACATAAAACACATACGTAAGCAAAGCTTCTCTTTGTGGAGATCTTCGCAGCGCTTGAGAGCTGCTTTTTAGCATGTCGGCTCGTATTCCTTTTTGCACGGTTGCAGAGGTTCCGTTGACTCGTATACCCTTCGTATTCATTGGCAGAGCCAGAGAGGAGGAATTTGTTCCACTGTCTGCGCCGCCTCCGAGCCTGATTTGCATAGTCCTTGTCAAACCAACGAAGCATAAACTGTAAATATTTCCGACAATACAAATGCACTATTTGGGAGCACAATAATGTTCATCTCTCTTTTATAAATATGCAACAGTCTTCCAAAATGCAGCTTATGAGAGACCAATTTAGTTGGCTCGCGGTTCGAGCTTGACCGTCAAAGTCGGTTTCCCACAATTTGTAAGATGGTATCAGCGGAATTGAATAGGACAAAGGTAATTTCATCTCATCTATGAGCACTGAGTGGTCGCTTTTAGCCAGGGGCTCCATGATCCCGAACGTCAGGCACTGGCTGTTGGCAGCTCATTAATAACAGGTAGAGACAGGACGGGTTGAACGTGGTGTTTTGTGGGTTGGCCAGCACGTGCGTTGCAATGCACCGGTTTCGATTACCAAATCCACCAACTTTGCTTCAACCTCACTATGTCCAAGCATCGAATGCACATCAGGCCATTGCATTCGAGGACAGTTAATATCGCCTCTAAGTAGAAAGAGTGGACGACCCATATGTGAGAGAAGATGAGCAGCAAATCCAAAAAACTACAAAGGGGGCTGCAATAAACTGCGCCCACAATTAGCTCTCCACGCCTGAGGCGAAAGGAGCACCACATTAGCTCACACAAACCATCGTCAAATCGGTAGGTGCTCCTAAGTTTCCCAAACAGAAAAGACCGTATGTAAAGTAAGACACCACCACGGGCATTCGATGGCCTGTCGCATCGAAAGCACGAGTAACCCTTGAGATCCAGTTACCGGGTGTATAACTCTGAATGCAGCCATGTCACTGCGAGTCCTACTACGTCTGGCAGCCCAGGCGCAACGAAATAACAAAGATCATCGCACTTGTCGATAACACCGCAAAAGTTTGCGAAGGTTAATCGCAGGCCGCATCAGGAGCCGCCGGACACGCCGGTTTATCCTGTTTTGTAGATCCTTGAAAACCATCCAAAAATTTACGATACGAATTGCTTCCTCTCACCAGTACTTCTTTTCAGCTCAGTGATATCAGACTTGGGCCGCCCCCTGTCTAATGGGTCCAGGTCTGGAAGAACACGGAACTTCAAACTATTCAGCCTACTTAGGCGGGACACAATCAGTCTTGTAATGGCTTCGTCCACAATAGTGATTCTCATAAGCCGACTTTTTTATCACCTTGCTTTCCAAAGCGGATAATTCGCCTCACTTTTACCAAATCCTCATCAGCCTCGAGGAGTCTGTCAATTAGACACACTAAAATCTCGACATCGTGGTCGTAGCGCACTTGAAGGGATGGATCACTGGACTCCGGCGCGTGGATAATCATGAGGTTATAACGCCTCTGGTCGGACGAGCTCGAAGTAGCAGGGCCAACCATATTTCCAGCCTCACGTGGTTTGACTAACTGTTGATTTACATGAGTTAAACACCCAACCTCTCTTCGTAATTTCGTTCTTTGGTTTTGCCACTTGTCTTCAGCACTCCGAATTTCACTAGTTGGGGCACCAGTGCCCTTTGGACATAAAAATGTAATCAATTTACGTCAGGTGAAATTGGGCTTCTCACAAGGATTGGAATTCGTACCGGTGAGTTTGCTTTGGTAGAGGAAGAACACTTAACTGAAACCTGAAGGCTTTTCGGGCTAAGTTGTTGGACCAAACGCACAGCTGTTCGCAACGGAATGCTCAAGCCTGCACGTAGGCTGCAGTCTTCCTGTCTTTAACATCTTTCGGCAATTTTCACATAAAATTTGGACGAAATCGGCTTGGATTTCACGAAGACGATGAGAAATGCTCAGCTGATAATCCAACACATGATATGTGATATTTGACTCGGCACAAAGTGCACGTGAGGACATTTGTACCGTGTCCAACTATTTGGAACAAGTTCCATATTTTAACTGCTTCAGCAATTTGAATAATCCGAAAACAAGCGGGCGGCCAATTGCTGAACAAAATGGCGATAGCAAGATCGCCGAAGCCAAACAGTGAAAACATAATTATTTCTGGTCAGAAAATACAAACTGATAAGTGAAACGGAATTGTATCAACATTTCCACCAAAATAATTCCAACGAATGGATATATCCAGCATAAAGGGATCTTGTCAACGCAGCCAAAATGAATTGACCGGAACCCGCTATTGATGTGTTCATTCTTTCAGATGTCGTATAAGAAATAAGATGTTATTCTTTCTACATATATACCTGTAATAGGTAATTGGCCGTTACCGTTACTCGAAATAACAAGTTAAGGCGCATCGGTCCATGACTAACAGGACACGGTGGCTGATATGCTTATAACAAATAGATTCGACGGTTGTTGTAATTCAGTCACCAAACAATTTGCAGACATTAAGTGGGCATCGCTTCAGATTGACAAGAACACAGTTGATTCTAATAGGTATAATGAAAACATCATCAGCGATAGGATTTTTTCGGGAATGGAACCAATGGTATATTAGCTAGGAATTATCTACTTAAAAGACCCAGTGTAATGCTTGATCCTGAAAACCTCCTAGTACTCTCGGCAACGAAGTGGTAGGTATACCTATAAGAAAATCGGACCAACTCGAGACACTAAATAGCAAAACCGCACATTACAGTATGTGATGCGCAAGTGAGTTTACATGTACACGGACTCGAATATGATTCCGGCTTCTGTATTTGACTTGAACAAAGAATAACTTTAATCCCGGGTAAAGATTGCTGGTCAATTTTCAGGATGTTATCACAATTTACCATGACGGAGATACAGAAGTCGATGGAGGCGAGAAAAAATGTGGGATCATCATAGTAACGGAAATAATGTATTGATCACTGTTGTTAACAATGAAAGCAGACTGGACCAACAGATTCTGCATTGGTTTCAAAGGTATAACCCAACTGACGGTGGTGGACGCATTTTCGGAGCCACAGGTGGGAGATTATTCCTGTAATCTCAACAGAGCAAAGTGAATAGGCTTGATTTTACTCTTGTTGGGATAAAGAGAGCTTTCATCTTATAAGGCGGTTGTCGTAAACCGGATCCTTTATAAATGTTCAACAGTATGAATGATAGTTGCCCAGGTTTTAGGTTGCATAGCCAGTGTTACATATAGACGCCTACTGTCGTAATTCCTAAAGAATAAACAAGGTGCGGTTGCCTAAGAAAGCGATATACTTATATTCTGTTATACAGAACAGAAACACAGCTTGAGGATGCCGGGTTGAAAATGAATAGCAGGAAATCATTGCTTGACAAGCAGTCGATTGATTGTTTAGATCGTTTTGTGGGTAATGAGCAAATGCACGCACTTTTTGAGAAAGGCAAAAATATCAAGCATTTTGATGTCTTGAAGTTCAACTATTAGCTTCGTACCCTCCCAGGAGTATTGGCACTCGATCAGAAATTTGGTTTAATTTGCAGAAAGCATCCGTTCGTTATTAACACCTCTGAACTCAAAATACCCCTACGTATGCTAAACCAAGACAAATAAAGCTATCCACCCTATTAACGGTTGCCTAGCGAAATTGCTCCAAGTGATTATAAATGCACTATCTGGGAACAACTTCAACGGTCGCAGTCGATATAAGCAACAACACAACCGGGGCGATATATATAGTATATATATATTGATGTCTATATATATATACATATATATATATAAATCTACCCTGTGGTACAGATATCGTGCCGTCGGAATTATGGCAGTAGCAATAAACATGATAGAAATAATAAGGAAACATTTAGTTATTTTATATTACTTTGCGTTTCAGGAATTTATGTGTTTTTTAATTGTCTGTTTCGTGAAGAAAGAAAAGCGAATTCTTTGCAATATGTAGATATATGCACCCGCTATTGACCTCAGTCTTGCTCTTATATATCCAGGATCCAGAGAAGCATTGAAGTTTTAACATTCCAATCGTGGAGTCAAGAACAATTTACCGAGGTCAAACGTTTCGTCAGCTTTTTTATTTAGCTTCTCTAAGTTTTAGGTTGTCCACGCACCCTCTCCTCCCGTCCTGTCCAACAACAGAAAACAACGCCTTACACGAAAGACGAATAGCGGGCATGCGCAATACCTATCACAGACACCGCAGCTGGCGCAGCCAGACGAGCTCCTAGAGCGATTTGCTGTCGCCATGCAGGACAGGTTTTCTACCTTCTACGTTGGTTGCGTAATTTAGCCACCACACAAGGATAACGAACCGCAAACAACGTTGGCTTGAAGACGGTATCGGCGAGGTTAGTGGTACGAAGTGGCCATCTCCTAAATGTACAAAAGCGCAGCGCTGACAGTCACAAAACACACCCGCCATTCGACCGATAGACGGAGGTCATGGTGACGTTGCAGGTTACTCAGTTGAGCTAATGCGAAATGAGCGCTTAATATGCGCCCTAAAACCTCATCTCCCCTGGCTCTACTAGCAGTGATGAAACTATCCAGGTGGACAAAACTATCCACAAACTGAGGTATCTCACCCCCAATAGTGATTGCAGGCGCAAGCGCCTGAAGTACTAGAAAAAGATATTTACAGTTGGATGGGTAAAACCCATCCCATAATCTGAAGCTTAAACTTCCCAAAAGTTAATTGCTAATTCAAGGCCCTGTCAGCGCAGTGCAATTCAATAAATTAATAAAATGGGAGCAGCTCTGTGTCATAATATTTCTTGAGGACATCTTCATTGGCAAAACTAAAGAGAAATGGGGTGCTTGGTCAGCATTTTGGAACTTTACTGGCGACAGCAAAGATGGCGAAAGCTGGCCGTAATACATTGCTCTATCGGACGTCAGACTACACAAAGCACGTGGTACGAAAAGATTTTTCATGGACGCCATTCTAAAACAGACAGTACAGAAATGCAGTTATATCGATAGAATACAAGATAGCACGGATATACAGGAACTAAACAATATTTGGCATTTGATACACATGGTGGGTTACCTAAATATGATCGATGCTGTGGCGACCAAAACGCAACATATCCTGTGCATTTTTGCCTGGGTGTTACGCTAATTATAGACAACCTTTGACGTAAGAGTGACACCAGAATTTGCAAACGACTGAAAAGGTTTTTATTACCCCTATAATCGACGCAATTTGTGCGTAAGCCATTTTTGCTGGTTGAAACGACCATCACCTTACCCTACGCTGAACTTTAAACGCTTAAGGCGCCGATGACTATTGCCGATTTTTAAGGCATACTTTGCACAACAAATCTAATTGACCAAGAGTGTTGCGCGCTCGCAGAGGTCCCAAGGACTAGCTATCCATACTGTTCATTGATAAGCTCCTCAGTAATGGACACGGGATCGAGGATAAATGGTTTGTCTAGCGTAGTGAATCCTGCGGTTTAGGCAACGTGGTGGCATAGTGAAAATCCAAAGATTAGCTTCTGAAATTCCATTTTGTAGTTCTGTGATAGACAGGCTGGTGTCCCTAAGGCATGGAGATTTAATTCACCAACCAGGAGGATGTGACTGAGAGCCTGTGCTAGGATAGTTTTCATAGTACAATCTAATCGATTATCCATTCATAAATTGGATGACGGAGGGAGATACACGACGTCCACTAACCATGTGTCACCAAGTCTTATGTGAATACGACACCAAACAGCTTCTACAATCTGGACCTATAGTTCAATGATTGGAGCAATATTTAGCTGTATACTGCAACATAGCTTTACACCGCATTCTCCATTCGGTCGATGAATGCTGAGCACGGATATGCTGCGTAGTACGATTTTAATTTTCGTGATCACTTCACTGAAACTGGTCTCAGTTAAAGAGATGAGGTGCCATAAACTCGTAGCATGATATACCCAAAGCATTATCTGCTTGTTAACATTGGTGTGTGCGTTAGTCTACAAACATGAAAGTGCCTTGTAGGTTAGAAGTCAAATTAGTATTTAGTTTTAAGCCGGCTGTTTGTCCCTGCGTCGTTATTGGCTAGTTATTTCTTGATCTTTGGCCACGAAGCATTGTGGCCCAGAGCGATCTAGGTCGCGATCTACTTACGTGCGTCTCTTTGTCCTATCAGGTGTGGATAGTGTGACGATGTCCATCACATTGCAAGAATGTTTAGGTGAAATATTTACTGAGGTGGCTTTTCATTGATGTGCTGTTCCCCTGTGGCCGTGCGCCTGCTGTTTTCAGCCTAATGTCGATTGGTAACCAAGAGACATGCATCAACTAATTATGCATGATCATCATCAACATCATCAACGGCAGTACATCAGCCATCTGAACTGACGCCTCGCTGCCATACCACTATGAGGATCTAGAAAATAAAGAATACGAAGAGAGAGAGAACGAAGACTTACTTCAATGCTTGCTTACTTTAATGCCCTAAGCAAACATTCAAGGTCAAGGCGCCTACACCTAGTGTAGATAACATACCGACACAAACAGCTGGCTATCATGAAGAGATAAGGCGGCATCGGTATGAAAGCTTTCTTGAAGCTTTCACTGCCGCGCGTCATAATCAGCCATTACCCCGTAGATAACTCAGCAACAAACACATCTTAAACAGATAATCCTATTAAGAGACGGCAGCAGACGCGCCACTGGTGTCGGTTACCAGCCATATCCCAAAAATTCTCGAGCCAACCACAAATCATGTCACGTGAACGGTCTAAAGGCAACAATCTAGTCGTCAGTGAATTCATTTCCAGCTTCCAAGTCAACTTCAGTCCACCTCGAGCCTTGCACCACCCTACACCTCGTGGACTGTACAAGGTCATCCTAGGTACTGGGTGACCAGGGAAACGTAGCACGTGCCCGAGCCAACGCTACTTATTTAGTGCTATCTGTTGTTCTAGGGAACTAGCATGGTTTTCACTATCTAATACGCGCCTACGCACATCGTCTTTGCAGAAACGCTGATGCCATCCGACGCCAGCAATGCTTCACCGACAACGATGACCAATGGCTTGAAGGTGCCTCAGAACTTCAGACTGAATGGGTAAGTCTCACCACTATACAGTAAAACGGCCCTCACCTTGGCCTTGTATACACGACCACTCAGATGAAGGGAACTTCCCTTCTGTCACCAAGGATGCCGCAGGTTCAAGAAGGCAGCTCTAGCTTTTGTACTCCGTGAGCTAACGTCATTTTCTTTGAGCCCATCGTTGCTGATGAAGCTGCCAAGTAAAGTGAATTAATGAACCACCTCGTGTTTCTCGTTAGCAAGGGTGAAGGGGTCATCAAGTGACTGGTGTTCCTGCAGCAACACTTTGCACTTTGAAAGTGCAAGTGCATACCAAATCCGGGACCACTCTAGACAGGCTATTCATAGTTGATTGTGCCGCCGCTACATCATCGAAAAGCAAGACGATATCGTCCGCATAAGTACGAGCAACTAATTTTTTCCAGGCAGCTCCTCAAGGCATAATTCGTGAGATTTTGCAAGGAAACCTTCCCTGATTGAATCCACAATGAAATTGAACAATAATGGGGAAATCGGACAACCCTGTCGAACGCCACTTGTGGTCATAACGTTATCTGATAGATCACCGTAGACCCTGACGCGGCATGTAGTGTTCGAGTATAGAGCACGAAGGATGTTCGTATATTTCGTAGGAACACCTTTCCTCGCAAGTATTTCGAATGGAATCGATCGCTTGACTGAATCGAACGTACACTTGAAGTCAAGGAACACTGTTATTGTCGGTCTGCAGCATGCTTTGCGCTGCACTAGCTCCTGCCTCAAAGTGACTTTATGGTCTACACAACCACGTCCTGGGCGGAAACCAGCCTGCTCTTCCCTAATCCGAGATTCCTGTTCCACAGTGAGGTGACGAACGACAAGCGAGGCCAGTAATTTTATCACAACGGTCGTTAGTCTAGTACCCATGTGGTTAGAACAGTCTGCGTGACTGCACTGCTTGTATATTACCCCTATAATAGATTCGCTGCAATTAACCGGGACACCCTATTCCTTCCAGATACGCTCGACTAGGAAGGTCAGCGCTGTGCAAAGAACTACCATCGCTAAACAGTGCATGTAAGAGGGAATCCGGGCCAGCGGCACGAAAAAGATTGAGGGCAGTGAACACTTATCGGATCTCAGCATACGAAGGAGGCTCTAACATGACGGCCCATGGTTTGTCCTGCATCACCTAAATAGTAATTTTATCATTGATTCGAATTGCTGTACCACTTTAATATTTATAGATTTTAGCTCTTGTAGTTTGGCGATTATATAGTCTTCGTCAATGCTTTTGCTATTAAGTCATCCAATGGCAGTGCTTCCATAAATAAATAAATATTTTATTCTCGGAAGTGCGGGGCACGCCTGCGAAGGCATGATCATGAGAAGACAAACAGGTATGGTTGGTAATTGCAAAAATATATAGCAAGTTAGCCAGTTCTGCGCTAGCCAGGCATGGAGCTTTATTTACCCAAACAGGAAGTTGTGATAATGTGCGTGTGCGAGGATAGTTTTCATGGGAGAACCTTGGCGATTATCCATTTCTAATTTGGATGACGGAGGGCGGTGCATGATGTTCACTAACCATGTGTCGCCAATTGTTAGATGAAGACAACACCAAACAGCTTCGATAACCTGGACCAGCAGTTCAAGGATTCGAACATTTTTAACTGTCTGCGGTAGCAGAGTAGTACACCAAATCCACTACTCGGTCGAAGGATGCTGAGCATGCATATTCTGAGTAGTATGATTTCAGTGTTCGTGATGACCTCACTGAAACACGTCTCGGTTAAAAAGATACCACTAATTCCTAGCATGACATTGAAAGATTTATCTGGTTGCTAAAAAGAGCATGTGATTTGGTATACAAACAAGAAATGGCGTTGTATTGTAGTAGTCAAATTTGTGTGTATTTTAAAGCCGATTGTTTGTCGGTCGGTCACCAAACTTTTCTTGCATGGGTCTTTAGTTTTTCATCTTTGTTTACGAATCATGTTAGCCCAGAGGGCTCTAGATCGCAATGTACTCACGTGTGCCTCATTTTTCCCATGAGATGTAGATAGTGTGACCATGTTCATCACGTTGCAAGAATGTGTTTGTGAAATGTTTACTGAGGTGGCTTTTCAATGACGTTCTGTTCCTCGGTTGCCGCATGCCTGCTATATACACCCCAATATCGATTGTCAACCAAGAGCCTTGTAAGTATAAGATAGTGATGGTACCATTTATTGGAAATACAGTACCACTTTGATATTTTGAGATTGTAGCACTTGTAGAATGGCGATTATGTAATCCCCGTCAATAATTTTACGACTAGGTCGTACAGTGGGGGTGCTACTATAAATAAATAAATATTTTGTTCACGGCATGGTGTGGCAAGTCTTAAATGGCATGAACATAATATTACAAACGGGTATAGTGGGTAATTGTAAAAAGTATAACACGTTAACCAGTAACACGCTCGATGTAAGTGTCTGCGTTAGTGGGCATAGTGAGTGAACTTATGTAGTGTGACTAAATTCGTGCATTTTTTCTCTGTTCGCCAACGTATGAAGGGATCAGTCGTACTCTTCAAACCGGATGACGTTCATTAAGTGGGGATAGTCCGGAAAGGAAAGATACAGTGACTTCTTTTATTGACAAATCACACTCGCCAGGTTGTAATGTTGTTAAGCGGACCATTGTGATTTTATAGAGAGGACGCTTGTCAGGCGAAGACCACTACGATTCTAATGTCAAACCACTGCACTCAATCAAATATATGCACTTCGTAATAAAGAGAAGCGGTTAGTTAAGAAACAACAAGCACGTTACGGTTTTATTGCTTTGTTTCGTAGAAGGGCCGCAATTTATTTTCCCTTCGATTGTCTTTTCCAAGGTGCATCTGGTAGGATGCGTACCCCACACGATGATTTGCGAAGGCAAGCATCTATGTGTAGGATGCTCTGTGTCTTCGTAGTTAAGTACAATGTTACTCAAAGAAATCGGAGTTCGTCGCGGTAAGCTGAATTTGGTTGTCTTGCAACACGCCTTAGCTTTGTGAGCTTAACCCGAATACCAATCTCGGCACAGATAAAATTTTACTGTTTGCCATCATACGCCAGGTTGCATTTAATTGTATTAGAGATGGAATCAGGGACGTTAGTGCACACGATAGTTAGTGCTTTGTGGTTCTGACTAGTGCATCAAGGTTTGTGTGTTGTGGCGAATAACTTTGAGCGTCTTTTGGGCACTAAATCATATAGAGAAAAAAGCGTGTCATTGCTTGTGAATTGTTCAGAAATTTAATGTATTGGTGTCTCTTTGGGTTTTATTATGTAGGCAAGATGCGTATGTTTCCCGACTCTGCACTAGAGGTGTTGGGAACAAATCGTCAGGTGGGGCACGTACCAACGATGCGAAGACGAAACTAAGTACATCTTACGAAACCAAATTAGAAACAAAGAGCCAATTAACTTAGTATTATCTCAGAGCTTCGGCAGAGGAATATAAAAGAATTATCCTGTATTCGTGGTTTAATAAGGCAAATTAAATACCCTACATGACTTACGGCTAGGTTTTGCAATCGTAGTGCAAGAGGCAGGCATTGTACTGCTTGCAACAGTGTGCAGCAGTTTGGGCAGTTTCACAGTCACCGAATATTTGGATGAGCTAGAAACGTCAAGAATAGGTCAGTAATCGCATGTGAAAGGAATATAGGTAGAATATCGTAACCGATTGTAGCACAAAGAGTGAAAGTAATGTAAAATGGGTAGAATGATTATAGAACAGTGATAGGGTAGCCTGAAGTAAGTACTCCAAGTTGGGAAGCACATTAACTTTTGATTTGTTAGGGCATTAAGGATGTCTCGACAGCAGTCACGTCAAATATGGTTTTCCAGATTGAATTGTAAGTGGATCTGGAGTAAGTGACGCCGAGGCAGTTTGGCGGTTTTTATAACTGAGTTTAGGCTTTGACTTACGAACGGAGCTCTGAGGATTTTGTTTGAAAAATATTGATGTAGTATTTATTCTAGGGGCACGGCCTTGAAGTACGCCATCTGCTGTAAGGATTTTGCCAGTTTTTTACTCTATTTTCCCAACTCTATTTTCCCAACTGATCATTAGAATTGCTCTGCAGTTTCTGTAAAACACAATCGAAACATCCAGACTGATTTTCCTTTTCATTTCTGGATGAATTTCACTACAACTGCGGGGTGAATCGCATGTAAGCATAAGTAACCCTTTTCTGAACTATTGTGCGCATTTCGGCTTACCAAATTTGCAGTTAGGTGGAATCAGTTCTGTTGAGCGCGTTTGTTTCATTTGAACGCTGCCCATGTCTGGTCGTGTGAGAGCAGGTAAAGTGCTCCTTGTGTTCTTCTCCCAGTCACACACTGAACGTCGGTTTTTGTTGGACAGTGTCCCGAAGATGACACTCTCATGGAGCTAGGCTATTTAACGGATCCATACGGATTACTTTAAAACCTTCAGGCGGACATCTACCACGGTTTTATGGCCTCCCTAAAGTCCACAAGGAGGGCGCTCCAATGCGTCCCGTACTGGATATGGTTAGCTCTCCGTAACATTTGACAGCTCAATGGGTAGTTAAGAAGCTGAAACCGTTGCGTCAAACCGTCTGCATTTACTGCGTGAAAGACACTTTCGAGTCCATTGAGAAGATAAGTGACATGAACCTTAACAACAAATGAAGGTCGTCATTTGATGCTCAGTCGTTGTTTACGAATATTCCATTGTTGGAAACAGTAAAATATGTCTGCGAACTAGTACGGCAACTGAATGTACCTATAAATATCCTGGAAAACCTGAAGAAATTGTTACTCTGATGCACTTTAAACGTGCAATTTACCTTCAACTGAGAGATGCATCGTCAAATTGATGGAGTTTCCATGGGCTCACCATTGGGACTCTTTCTAGCAGATGTCTTTATGGCAAAATTGAAGCATAACGTATTAAGAACGCACATCAATGAAGTCTAGATGTATATACGTTATGTAGACGATACATTTGTACTCTGCAAATCGAGAAGGCAGACGGCGAAACTGTTGGAAGCTTTTAACGATGCGCATCAGAATCTACATTTCACATATGAGCACGAATCAAGAAACCGACTACCGTTCATGGATGTTGATAACATCAGAAATGCCGATGCTTCATGCAGCAGAGAGGTGTATAGAAAACCAACTAGGACTGGACAGTATATCAACTTCTACACTGCGGTACCCATACAGTACAAACGAAACCTAGTTCGCACTCTTGCATTCCGGGCACATAGAATTTGCACCCCGGACACAATCACAAAGGAATAGCAGAGAATGGGCGACGCGCTAAGAGAGGAGGGGTATCCAGATAATTTCATCCTCAAACATTTGAAAGAACGCAAGATAAAACCACCGAGTATGAAAGTACCCAAATAAGAACTAATTGTGCATATTCCTTTCAAAGGCGACAGTGCGGCTGATGCCCTGTCCAAACGCCTGAGAGACGCTGTTGAAAAGACCTACTTCGCGGCTCGCCTACGTATAGTACTTTATAATAAACTTTTATTCGCAAAACCTTTGAAAGACAGGCTGCCTCCTGTGACGCGATAAATGCTTGTTTATCTTTACTCGTGCTCCTATGGGGCACGATACGTGGGTCATACCACGAGGCGCCTATCTCATAGAACTCGCGAACACATCCCAAAGTGGTTTTACAAAGGCGAAGCGAGGTCCAGCAACAGTTCCGTCTTATCTCACCTTCTAGAGTGCAGTCATGCAGGGACGGAAAATGAATTTTTAGTCATCTATACTCTTCCTTAACGTTTCTCGCGCGGATTCCAGATGCATCTTCTGCCTATGACAGAAGCTATCTACATCCGCCACCTCAAGCCAGAATTGTGCGTACCATAACAGTTTGTACGTCCTTTGCTTCTACCGTGGCCTACAACTTCGTCTATGATTTCCCCTGTACATACTTGCCACTTCTAATGACCCTTGGTTTATTGATTTGTACCCGTGAAATTAAACATGCTGTTCAATACGCAGCCCAATCCGGCACATTTAGCACTTTTTCCTCATCATGTAATATTGAGTCCGAGGAGAATTACCGAAGAGAATTCTGTACTCAGATTCTGCCTCCCTCGACTCATTCTAATAAACGGGATTTATTAGATTTGCTGATGACCAGCATTCCCCGTGATTCAGTTAAGGCAAAGTCGTTCAACTAGGCTTGCAAATGGTGTATGTCAGCGTCAAGTGCTGTTACTTGTCGAATGCAATTGAAGTGACAAGGTTACCTTAGCTTCTTTAGTAATAAACATATTGAAGTAACAATATGACTACCAGTTAGCTTGGAGAAACCTTGCTCGATCACGGTTTCGCAGCTGTGTACACTGATTAAATTCAACAGGATAGCGCTTTTGAATATAAGCAAGAAGCGTGCTAAGGTAACTTGTGTAGCCCAAATCACTTGCCCTAGGACAAATTTCTGTACCTACCAGGTAAAAATATCTATGTCAGAGATCAACCGCAATGCATTTAATATATAGTGACGGCAATGTCTCTCTGAGCGATCATGGTGCCGGTGCAGGCGAAAATCGGGTAGACCTGAGAAATTGAGCCGGTGACCAAAGCATCACTCAAATGCATCTAACATACCGGTGGTAAAGTGAGCTATCTTGTCCTAATGACCTGCTTTTTTTTATCTAGGCTTCAATTGGTTTTGAAGCCGAAAACGAATGGTCCTTGTTTGAAATCCGTTAATTCGGCAAACAGACAGATTTAAGTGTTGAAACTAATACACTGTCGTATTTTAAACTCGTACGGAATATACTTTATGTTATTCGGCAGGTAAAAGTGCGTAAAGAAAAACAGCATTTATGCGTTGTTATAACGTTTCTCATGAGCAGCAGATTGTCTGTTACCTTTAAGTTAAATTAACATACATTTTAATGGCACAATGGTGGTAATTCGCAGAAAGTTATATTTTTAATGATTTTAAGGAATACATTTTAAACAAGCTTTAAAGCAAATAATTCTAATATTATCCTACTACTTTGTAAACGCGGGGTGCAATCTCTACAATGTTGCCTATTGCATAGCCACGGTATCACTCCTACTAACAGAAAGATTATGTCTTGTAAAACGTAAATTCTATGAAGCCGTCAGAATTCTTGTTTGACAGGGATGTTCCAGATAGTATATATTTGGAAGCAGAGGTAAGATTGGCTTCCATGCATGGACATTGTAATCAGTGGTTACACATGAGCGTTACAAATGTTATTCCTGCGCTATCATGCATACTCATTACAACAAATGGGGGCTAACAGTTGGAAGCTGCACAACGGCCACATACAAAGTGCACGATAAGGTTTAAATTTTGAGAATATTGTGCTATTATTGTTTTTCTGGCGGTAAATTTTGCATTCCGCTCTAGCTTAGCAAATCCTTAATATAGACCTTACCGTGACACAGCGTTTAAATTGTTCATTTTTTAGTCAGGCTTTCGCCTCATTGGTGAAAATTGCGCTGGGATAGGTGCAAATGAAAAGTGCACAATAACTCCCATCGTACAAACTTGGAAACTTAGATAACTTATTTCATTTTGCAATATTTTTCGTTCCGAATATTAAGATTTTGGCATTTGCAAAATATTCATTTTCTAAGAGTGTAAAGCTACGCAAGTTCTAAAAATATTCCCAGCAGTAAGCATAGAGTAAAATTTAGCAAGCTGCCGTAAAATTGATGATTTATTCTGATTGTTTGTTAAGTTTATTTGAATTCTTTCAAATTGGTGCTTAGCCTGCTTTGGAGAGTACCACGCCGGATAGCAAACGCTGAGTGGTACACAAATACGGGAACTTCCTTTTTGTTATCTTCCAGTTTACCAAGAATATATCATCCTTATTAATGTCGCATCGATGCATTTGATGCAGTCAAGCCACTACAGAGTATAACTCTGCGGAACCTAAAAAATAACTTACTAATCAATTATTTTGTATTTCTTTAATCCAAGCACCACTGTTGCTTTTAGATCCTTAAAACAATTGCTTTATACAGCACACTATCTTTTTCCAGTGGCAAGCTAAATTGAGGTGCTGATTTCTACACATCAAATTGTGTTTTAATGTTAATATTCCTAATGTTACTATTAAACCTTTTTGAGTTATAATTGAAGGAAATGCAGCTATATGTTTCACAAAAGTCGGAACATGGTGCATATGTTTACTTCAAGCTTTTTTAACCTATATTATATATGTAAGTGCTATGCTCTGCTTGTACTATCGCCAACTATTCAACGCTTTTCCATATACCCATGAACATACCCAAAGGTAGCGTATTCGAAAGCCGTGGAAGCGTTAAAGCCGCTTTCGTCGAATGCATTGCTTCTTAGTTTCCAGCATTTTATTCACCCTTATAACTAAACGTAATTAAAGTTGGTGAAGGTGTGCAAATTCAACTAAATTTCATTTCGATTATAAGAGTTGCGTTTAAACCATGGTATGTGCGTTCACATTCATGAGTAAAATCAGTAATAACTATAACTTTGCCAAAATAACAATGGGTTTTCTAACCAACTCGCAGCACTGAACATTCTTTTGGAAGAACTTTTTCCCTTTCTTTTAAATTTTATATCTTAAACGGAAAACATGCACGCCATATTCTAGCACATGTCCACACAAGTGGATAATATTTTTTTTTATCTACAACCAATAACCTCACCCAAGCAACCAAATCTTTCACACAAATTAGTAAGAACGAGTATTTACAGGAATTTATATTAAATTTCTAAGGGAATTATAATGTTTGCAACGTTGCTAATCTTCAAATATTGGGTTAATAATTGCTAGCTTTCGTTAAATGATTAAGCTAAAGAACAAATTAGCAAAAAATTATGTCTCATGTATAACTGCGAGAAGCATCAGCCAACAATTGATTCAGCGTAATCATACGTATCATAACAACTGTTCCTTTTTAGACAGTTTATGTAAAATTGACATTTTAACTAGAAAATCCCGATTTTCATGGGCTTGTTAACATAGGATTTGTACATCTGAAATACGCGGCATTTGTTATCTTAATATCCATTGGCGTTTTCTGCAAAACGCAGCAAAGCAAATAAGTTCCAACATTCACATCTCACTTCAACTATTAAAGTTTTGTAAATTATGCGAGAAATCTATGGGTATATGCCACAAACTGTTTAAAACTTTCTTATTGTCCTTGCCATCTTGTATTTGATTGGAAATGTCAGTAAATTTGCCGACACTTTTGCTTATAAAATTATAGTGAAAAATTCGTATCCTAATTTATTGAATATGGTCCTCATGTGAGGTTTGCTTTTACTTTTATAATTTGCGCAATAATCGAAAGATGAGAATATAGATTGCTATGAAACCACATTTCTTTGTTTATGCGTTGATCGATTTAATTCGTAAAGTAAAATTGCAAACCGTTTTTCTCACTAGTTCAAGACTAGAGCATGTCCTATAAAAATTTACTTTCATAGCTGTTATTTGTGTTATTACTTTACTGTTTCATTGCTTAGTTTTCAAATAACCTAAGTAATGATGCCTTTAATCGTTACAACGGCAGCAGTTATTTTAAACTCAATACAGAATTGGTCAATAAAGCATGAGAAAATCTTTGTGACTTCAGATTAATTAATGAGAAAGCGGGAGTTTTAAATTTCTTGCAAATAAAACAGATCTATTTTAATTGGAGTGCTCTTCCCTTTGCTAAATGCAGATGGTTTTCTAATTTTCTTTCCTGAGTTGTCGGCCAGGGATCTCAGATTTAAAAGCGATTATTCAATTAAGGTGTTGCCTCAAAGGTTTTACTTTACCAATTGTAGAATTATTATGTCAATTTTTTAAAACTCATATTAAGACAAGCGTTATCCTGCATTAGAAATGGCAGGTATTGACTTAATTCAACGTTCTTCCGTTAGTTAACTACAAAATCAATGTCGCCAACGTAATTTAGTAAAAGCTTCTCCCTACTCATGCGATGCACTACTAACATTGACTGTTCCATGTAGGTAATACAGCAGCTTTTTCCTTTCCTGCAGAGAATATAAAATATAATTAACAACGTCCATACTATACTTATAACTGGGAGGAACTAAACACCAAGCCAATCTGTCGTGAGTGGTTTACCATTCAAGCAATTTGCTTAAAAGCATAAGCGTATACAAAAAGTTAATGAAGACAAGCGATTTGAACTTACTACATTATAAAGCGTACGCAATCTACTATTTTCTTTTCGCATTCATAGATGTAGTAGGTCACAGTGAATGTTATTATTCAATGGAATAATTCCGATAACTATTTTTCGTCAATGAGGTTTTATACTCGGTTCTAGTTAGGCTATTTTGCCCAACCGGATAAACCTAGATTGCTACCTTAACATTTGTATACTCATCCTTACCGCATGATTCATCGGCAGTTGCTAATACATTTGGCCCACTGTAAGTTTGGCTGGATAAACATAAGAAGGCATAATCAAATTTACAGACGAATTTGCGCATATAACGTTTTAGCGGAAAAAGCAATATACATTGAACGGCTTTCGTTTAATAGGAGTAGGGTGATATTTGCAATTGAATCTATTGTTATGCACACTAAATTCTGTAGACTCCTTTCTATAGTCTTGATTAATATAAAACAATTGCGGCCAGAACCTCTTTCATCAGACAGATTTGCCAAACATGAACTAATTTCGGCAATATACAGTAAAGACGTACTTAAAGCCGGGTGCATTAGAAAATTTTGCGCGAATAAATATGGTGAGCTGTAATATCAGTCTTAGCAAGGCCGATGTGCAGGAATATATGTTGCGGTGGTACCAAATCAGCATCTTACTTTTAAATAAGCAGAGCTGGTTCTATAAAATTATTCTAGCTAACGACAATAAACTAAACTTATTCAGCTTATTTGCATGATTCTGTGTTGTTTTGACAAGAGTAACATGAATTTTCGGTTATCAATGACATAAGGAAAATTGTCGCCATGCTTTTTTACCTAATTGCACTAACGGTGGAAATAGATCACACAAAATCTCAGACTCGCCAAGCTCTCCCAAAATAGTTTTACAGTTTTACTTATTAACAATTAATAAATCCATTAATTAATTGTTTTGCAGATTCCTTTGCTTTAGTGTAGCTTGTCGGATTCTGATACGGTCTATGAAAGATATATTGCTTGTTTTGTATGTTATCAGATGGCTTGCATAAGAAAAACTCGGAAAAGATTATATCAGCAAAAATTAGAATGGGTACATCAGACAAGTGATACCATAATCTATGTTTATGCAGTGGCGGATAATAACAAAACCAAAATAGAGCGCCGCACTGGTTAGGTAAAAGTTGGCTTAATTTTAAATTGAATCTTTAACCAAGTCACGTTGATTGTTATCAATCTTTCAAGCAAGCCATTGTTGAAATTGTTGGGTAGATATTTTGGCTAAACACGATGGATTATCTTTTATTTACTCATCGATAGAGAGCGATCTCTCAAAATCCGTTTCTCACGAGCACAGTGAAACTTTTAGAATCATTGCCTTGCAAGTATGCATATATACTGCACATACATGCTACTACCGTAAGATGCTGCGATTACGCCGGAAAATTTCGATTAAAGGCAAGCTTCTGAAATTTTATTAATTCACTGCAAATTAAACTTTAAGTTGTATACTGGACTTGTTCTCTAAGTTCTAGCAACAATATTATTGATTATTATTTGAGGTGAGCCATTGAGTTAGTAACCCGGCGAGTGTGAAAGATATTCATTCTGTTTATTGTCAAAGTACATGGAACATCACACAGTTTCTTGTGCTTGGAATAACGCTAACCATAACATCGCCCCCCAAAGGTAGTTTGCGCTAATGTGTTCTTGCATTAACCTCGACTAAATGTGAAAACCCTAAACTATTAGATAAATTGCACATAAGACGTAGAAATACCTATGTTTTGTAGTGTCGATTTTGATACCATGTTACCAAATTCGTACACACTTGCTTAAAATGTAAGCAATTCGTTAGGCATTTAAAATGCAGCGTTTTGTCGTTCTAATTTGCTTACAACTAATTTAAATGGCCGATACCGATGGGTACTGCTGATGAGTAGATTTGATTTTGCCAGCTATTTATTGACTTGCACTTGGACATCTTATCACCCTCTAAATTAGGAGGTATATTTTCAACATACATGCAAAACGTAACTAGCCAATCAGGTTAAAGCTGAGTTTGAGATCAGTGAAGAAACAGCCAATATTTCTATCATGTTGTCATTCGTTTTTTATCTTTAGCTAAATAGTGAATTTTTCTGCTTTAGAAGATGACAACCACTCTTAAATGACTTCATTTTACGCTTGCATTCAGTATGCGTCTTACCGGCACAAGCGCTCGTTATCTGCAGTTTGGATGCCCAGAATATGGTACATTGACTGAATATTCAGACTGTTTGTGGATGAAATATGCATACAAGAAAAACAAACCAAACAACAAACAGTAACCAAAGTAGTGACAACGTGAGGAAACAAATAAGGAAGTGACGGTAAAATTAATGGATGAAGTTAATGAAAAATAAATGAGTTGATACAACCCACTTAGTATAAAAGCAACTCAAAGGCATTGAGTTTATTTTCGTACTCTTTTGCAGTTCACTCCACCACAAATTCTGCGGTAGCATATTTATAGATGTGACAATTTTATGTGATATAGGACTCGGTATTTTTCTGGTCAAATAAATGGTTATTTAATTCCAACAGGTTCAAATGAGTATTTTGCATCGTAGTAAACTAGCAGGCGTGATATAACTGGGTAACTTGACCAATTACTTTACGGAAATTAAGGATCAAGCAATTTGAATGCCTCCATATTGCGGCATACGCAATTGCGAACGAAGCATCCAGGTTTGAGACAACGGATTATTTTAACCATGCGCATATATTAAAGATAAATGACAAGAAGTCCAGGTATGACAATCAACATTTGGTCCGATATAGTCCAACTTGTTCTTAGATGGCTGTATGCAGTATTGTGTTTACGATTATTTTGCATCGACATTATCAAAGAAACTTAAACGTGCATATTGGCGTAGATTCCATTCAGGAGACGCTACAAAGTATACAGGTACACTTCAACGTTCAACATAAGGAAGACTGCTTGTGCAGTCAATGATAGTCATGGAAACGCACGTTTCTTGTTGCTTGTCTATGCCTTATCCTAAATTACAAACCGCCAACATGACATATCATAACCCAAGGAGTGTAATAAGATGGTAATAAATACGTTGGCTTCAAACAGGCATTACTTATGAAACCGAAAGCTAGCAAAATAAAAATTAAACTTAATAAATATAGGAACCTAAATTTGCCGGAATATTACTCTGAAACAGATTTCTTTGGACGTAAAAAATGTTAGCCAAGCTACAGCTAGATGCCAGAAAACTGACTGTGACGTTCTCAACCGAGCCGCCAGTGAGGTGGATTGGTCCGTACCGCCAAATGCAAATATTAAAGCTTGTTGGTCTCTAATAAAATGGGATGTGACTCTGTTGTGTTCTCGCTTCCAACCCCTCTAACACAGGGAAATGTCAGTGGTTCTACAAAAGTTGCGGCAAATTTTCTATACCACCACGCCTAATGTGTAGTAAATTACTGCGGTCTTGTTCTATCGATGGTTATGAGGTCTACAATAGGCAGCAGAATTTACGCCCCTGTGCAAATCATGAAACCGTGGACAATTCTAAGGGAAGCTGAAAACCTCAGCGATATTTGACCCATGATGAATATATCCTACGTGAAGTGATGCCTGAGGCCGGCAAGTTACCTAGCCGTGTTAAAGAATCGAGTTGATTGCTTATTACTTTCAGCACTGAAAATGCTCTGCCTCGTCCGTACACTTCGCTTTCATATTTACAGGTGGACATGCACGTATGCCGAACTAGATGTTTGATGCACCTAAGGAAGAGATTTCCTGGACTGAGCTAGAGAACATGTGCGCAGTATACTCGCAATTTTACGACATGAAGGCTGCCTGACACGACGGACCTTAGCCAAAAATCCTAGAGTCCATATCTTTCATCTGCTCACCGGTTCTGACTGATCTATCCAACAGACCTTCTGCTGAATTTTCATTGGTGAGCGACGAGGAATGCTCTCTATTGTAGCCGATTCCGAAGGGCGGTAAAGTGTTTATGGGGAAAATTTACTGTCCAATTTGTCTGAGCTCCGTTTTAGCAAACTTTCAGATGAAGGTTTTTTAGTAGTGTATAATCTAGCGTTTGAAGTCGAACGGCCTCATAACGCCCGCTAAGCAAGGTTACTTAAATAGGTTATCCTGCTTAAGCAACATGCATTTTACGCGGCATAAATGGTTGTGGGCATAAAAACGGTGAATAAGTAAAGGTTATTCAGGTTTTTTAATTAAATCTTTCGGGAAGTTGAAACATGAGGTTCCCCTAACAAGCTAAAGTTGGGTCTTGTTGGTGACGCGCAGTACCAGTAAATCAGTGACTACGTCATTTAACAAAAACTTGCTTACAGGTAGATGATCAGTCACAGAAATGGTAACCGTCTCAAAGGCAAATTACTGGAGCCGTCATTGCGCCGGATGCACAATAAGGAATTTTCTCAGTTTAATCGGTCTCATAGCGTACTGATTGCAGATGAATTGAAAAATTGGATGGTTAGTATTTTGCTCGACCTTTGCAATATCCTTGTGCAGGACCGCGACAGCCATCCCTTGTGATCTGCGGAAGATTATCTGCCAGTCGACCCAATCAGCTTCCTATTTATTTGTCTCGGGAAAGATGCAATATGCTTCTATACATTCTAGCCGGCGAAACGCTGTACCACACAAGCTCAGTAAAGGATTGCGGTCAACTCTTGCGTTAGAATCTGAAGTCCCTTGATTACACACGTGGAATTTACGGAAACGGACTGCACCTGCTCTGTGAGCTGCGATGCAGTTTCTGCATTAAGTATGATGAGCTTGGCTTAGGAATTTTATCTTTCATGATTATACTATTGCTTGAAAATTGTTCACTAGCCTAATGTCCTATTACTATATTTGTATAGACTGGAACATCTTTTTCTTTTAGGCAACCGGCTCATTCCCAGTTGACGGGTAACGACGTGCGATGACAGATAAAATAAACTAGGACTGTACATCCTGTCATAACGACAGGTGATAATTGATCCTATATGACGCAATGCATATTTCACTAGGTCCACATCCTGGTGTAGAGACCGCTGCATGTTCGCGCAATAAGCAGCGCATTCCGATACCGTAACAATTTGGTGGTACCGTGTTATAAGCTCACTCTCTAAGTTTCAAGCTTCCAGTAGTGAAAAATTGGAAAATTTGATGTAGGCACTTTTCAGAGAGAAAATTTGCTCGGAGTTCAAGGGATATCTCGATACGCACTATGTGGTTAACTGTTATAGGTAGCATAATGTACATAAAAAATGATACATAAAAATGATACAGATGTGATATGCTGTCAAAACGAAGGATCAGTGACGCGTTTCTGTGCAGGTGTCTACTATAATTACGACGAAGCAACTCATATTATTAATCCCCTATTCACTAATTTCAGTATTAAGCGCTCAGTATTAAAAAAGCGCTCATTTTTAATGCTCTACCCGCAGCTAACACTGAATCCGAGCGGCATCTCATGGCGGACACCGAAGTTTACTGGTCTTGGACACCTAAAGTTGTGGTGGTTACCGACGCCGCTGCAGTTGAGTGTCGATGGTAAACGATATTGTGATTGCGACCACTTCCTCATCATATTTTAACCATTTTTTAAATTGGTAAGTCTATCCAGCATACTCAAAGGTTGATGGTTATCTTTGTTACTGTAGCTCTAAAGAATGATACACATCAGTTCCTAGAGCTGGTTCTCAGTCGAAGTCTAGTTTCTTTAAGTTATGGAATTGTGTCGCTCAAAATCCTAAGCACTCGCGAGTGTGTAACAAAAGTTCCTTCGTCAATCACCTTAGAAGTTTAATATTCCAACGATGAGCACGGTCATTGCCTAGCATAGATGATGCATTCACCTACTGCTATGGAAAGCTCACGTTTACTTATTTAAAAGGTCATTGTTGCCAAAACATTGTATAGGTTAATGTTGCTCGGGCTGCTTTCCCTTAGTTCAAAATGAAATGCTTGTCTCCAAAAGAAGGACAAAGCAATCGATGCTGCTTCTTGATTGGCAAGTCCACTGCTCTCCGAAGCTGAACGATGAAGACCATCATCATTTCTGGCGCAATACAAACCTCCACGAAATATAGCACATTTCGACTTTGTTATTTAGGTATATTGCCTACAAACACAGAAAAGCTAGCGCAACGTGCTGTACTTTGGGCGATGTCACTCGCTTTGAACTTGCTATACATTCATTTTGAAGTTTTCAACAGTGTACGAAGTACTTTTCAAATGGTTTGTGAATATTACTTGCCGAAGTAGCCTGTAGCAGTGTAAGAAATTCCGAAATATAGAGTATATCTTCCAATAATTTACTAACTTTGATAAACATTTGATTGTAGTTGTATTATTCAATGCGTATTCGTGGAAATACCAACTGTATGCTCGGGACAATTTTCACTTATCCTTCTACCTGAGACCGTCAATGGGAGAGATTAAGTGAAGCCAGTTTTTCTATTCGTTCTACGCTACCGGCAACCATTAGAGCTACAGTGGTCGCGACGCGCATTATATTACCTGCAATCTCTGCAACGGCACCATTGCTTCTCACAAATACGTTATATAAGCTCCAAACCAAGATTATATTTAACAGTTGTCAAACCTCTGGAGATTGTGGCAACAACTTTTCCGATCAGGTTCACTAGGCAGAGTTAACAGGTTGGTTTGATATTTTATCTGAAATAACAAATGTAGTCACAAAGATGCAAGTTAGTTTACTGAAAACTGCTTTACCAGAAGCACTTGGCATTAGGGATGATTTTCAAATTTACGAATGTTTATGTTCTACTAAGCAATAATGATTAGTCCGTTTATACTAGTTACTTTGTCTTAGAAATATAATGTTTGAATCCAGGTGCAGACTGACAGCTTTTTGAGTAGACATTTACTGAGTACTTAACTGCTTAAACGCTTGTAATTATTTATGGTTAAAATTAAAACTCATCGGTTTCTCTTCATCACATTTGTTATTTCGTTGCCATCCATGTAATGTCTCATAATGTTATTGCTTTTACTGTTGTCGGTTTTTTATAAAATTTAACAAACTAAAAAAAGTAATCTACGACTACTGTCGCTAATTATGCTGCGATTACCGTGCGTTCATTTAGTTTAATGGCTCGCTATTCTTGGCTTATCATTTGTGACAATGAAAAGCCATTTTTCTGTGCAGTGTGTTTCACACACTGATTAAATTTTGGGCTGTTGGAAGAACAGTGAGGTACCATTATGTCTCCATATATGCTCGCCTCATGTGGTTGCGGAAACATTCTCATGGAGTAGCTTGCACCGGTGTTGATTTTCAAGTTTGGTACAAATTTGACCAATTCACTAACTTAACTAATCAAGTAAAGGATTACCTTCCTTCTGATGCTCCCCAAAAGCTACGTAGCTTTCTTTTGCTTTACATATCTTCCTCTAAGAAATATTGACCCAGTGTTAATGCTAGTTACTCACACTCTTTTGTGCCAGTGTCGACCACAGTGTAGGAAGTGCGATTATGGTTCCCTGAGTATAAACGTATGTAAGATAGGATGTAGCATGGGAAGAGCATTAAGGTGCGCATGTACACGCTAGCCTGCCATCGGCTACAACCCAAACCTCCCGTGATGGTTGTTGGCGTATTCTTAAGCTGCGATTTCAACTCCGTAGACAACGCAAACAAGTGATATAGAAACGGAATACACATGCATTGGGCATTCAAGAGCAGCTCCCTCATTTGCTCTGGTGAGATTGTCATTCGGTTCTTCACTTATGTTATACGATCGATGATTGTGTACGGATCACTCCCCCATTGTATGATCATTTGTGGCGTGGTGCATAACTGTAACGTCTGCAGTAGGTGTCTACAAGGGTCTTCGCTAGTTTAGGAGGTTTGTCGTAGGAAAAACGGTCCAGACGACCGGTGGGGCTCACCCTGTCTAAACGTCGATTTAGTGTTGAACTTATTATGTTGCACCCTTTATGGCATCCGGGTCAATACCCCATGCTGAGGCCTCTGCTTCACGTGCGCGCACAAAGTAGCACTCGTGTGCACCTGTACAGATTGTTGCTATTGAACGTAAACTGTTACTTCGTCTACTATCCTTCGAGCTTCAAGCGGTGAATAACGGAAGCGGTTCGCACGTGAAAATAGAGGCGGCGATGTCAGTGTCGGAATGCAGGAATTACTTAGGAGGCTAATTGGCACAATTCAGATCCATGGGTGTATCGCCACTGAGTAGCATATGGCGTAGCTGTGATGTGCAGCAGAAACTCTGAAATCAGTGACCTGATTCCACGCATGTGCAAAAGCGAATAAGATGGAGCAACTCAAAGGAGGTATACAAGTTTATTATTTTTAGATTAAATATTCAGAATACATATATAGGTGTTAATAGCAGTGTGACCTACCCTACGAATACTTGCACGAAGTTGCGGGCAAATGCGTAAGCGCCTGCAAAATGGAAAATAGAGAATATGTGAGTAACATAGGACAACTTCCGCTCAGTGAATGTAAAGATTTTATCGTTATATTGAGTACTAACAAATCAGATAATAACTGGCGAACTCTTTCTTTATAATTCAGCTAACACGTCATTGTCACTCCCAATAAGCAGGCTTCCGCTAGTCTGGAAAAGCACCAGACGCTGGCGTTTCAACGTTTTGGTTCTCGTCAGTGGTGAGCCTCCCAGCGGGGCCCCTGCACGATTTTGCCTGCATGACTTCAGGATGATTCTTTATATCTCATAGCACCTCGCTTCTTTGTTCCTTGCATGCTTCTAATGGTCGATAGTGCATTTTAGAGACCAGATCATCAGCCAGCCACGGTTTTAACACTGACCGGCAGAATGCCAGTCAAGGCTGATGCATAAAGGAGATTTCCGAGTCTAATTAAAGAAAACATCGTACCGGTAAAGTAACTGGTTTGTAATCATATGCTGAACCGATATTTAAGCATTCTCTTCGTCTGTTCGGATAATGGGTGCCGTGCGGAATTTAAATTCGACGTGTAATTCCAGATGTAGAATTGGACTAACCTTCTGAGGTTTCCTAAATTTACAATCACGTCGCACTTCATAAATCTCAATCGCACTGTTATGGTTTGGTGCGTATTTGTTACATACCACGTAGACTAATGTCACCTACACAAGAAAATCCCTTCGATTAGTTCACAGCGGAAAATCGGGGCACCACTGAACTCAACGATAGTGATTATTGTTGAGTAAGTACTTCTCACTCACTATTACCAAAAGGTCTACTACCTTCATATCTTTCTCTGACAAATTTGACTTTGATTTCAGTACATTAATTTCCTCTTAAATCTTATCGACTAATATGAAACAACGAATACTTGAGCAGCAATAATTGCATACTGCAAGCTTCTAACTTATGTAGTATAACAACAATTATGCTACGAGTAAGACAATATTTTAAGACAATTTTAAGAAAATATTAAGACAATATTTTCAGCACGCCAGACCAATCGAATCAGAGTCAAATTTCTGGAATTTACAACGCTTTACTAGTTTCTGAAACATAATCGATATGTGAATATCTAAATTGAAGGAAATAGCGATGCCTAAAGTCTGAGCTTACTGACTACAAAAGTGTATTGTTGAACCGGCTGAAATACTAGCGATGCAATATCACTATATCAGAGAATTTACCAGAAATATTTTTTGATACCAAAACTGAAATGTTTATCACGATATTTCGTCTTTTCCCTAGGCTTTAAATTTAGCTGGAAAGTATTCAAAGTGATCTAACGTATCCATTTAAGCCGAACTCTGCCTTACATTGGATAAAGGAAGGTTATTCTAGCAACCTAATACCTAATTAGTTAGTATAATATAGCCTTCTTTCATGACAAACCAAACAGAACTGCACTAAGTCCCGTCATTTTGTAAACCATAAAATGTAAAATAGGAAACGCCAGGTTGCCAACTGCATCAAGGCGAGTTTCCTGAAAATATACTAAGCAAATTATACGCGGTTTTGTTTCTAAATAAATAGTAACTTTGTATTGATTGAGCTTTCAGCTGAGTATTTATAGAGAAAAGTTCTTACTTTAGGAAGCAAACACCACGCACTTCAGGTATTCTACCTAGAATACCAAATAAGCTCACTAATCTGCTAGCGGTTACTCTTTTTACTGTGGTATCATCATGAAAACTGATATGTGAAGCGCTTTTTTCGGGTTTAACTCCGCTGGTGCTACAGTGCTTTGACCCGATATAGCAAACCTACGAAAATTGAAAGGTAGAGCACACAGTTGACGAATGGCAATCACTTGCAGATGGACTGGCATTGTGCGTTAAGATCCGATACTCAACAACAAGTACTTCATACACTGCCGTCAAAGACAACAATTCCGGTGGCAAGTCGAGGAAATTTTACTATTTATTTGATATATGGATAAAACACAATGAACACAAATAAATTTTCCTCTCACAAATCCGCAATCCAAACGCAAAAACTACACAACGAACCGATTATATTACACTTTTATTCAACAAGTGATTGAAATACTGTTTACGAAGAACCCAATTGCATAAAGCCGCTGGTCTAAGGATGCTCAACTAATTTTTGAAACATTTTGATAGCAAAATATGATGCGGCACATAAGCAGCCGTTTTCTCTAGTTACTTGTACCAAGCGCTTAAGATATATCGCAGCTGTGTCTGGAAAGCATTTTCCAAAATGGTATATTCATTGGAGCATTCGTAGCTGAAATTTAACTTACAGATGATAAGAGCGCAATCGAACATGGTGCGTTCAAACAAGCTTCTCCATTTTGCTTCAACATACTTGTAATTCGAATTATGTGTGAAGGTATGGAGCAGTGTATAAAGTTAAAAAGGCTGACAGTGCATCAAGCTTCAGGTGTAAAAGCAGCTCGTGCGTTCAAATTAGAATGAAAAAATTAATCGACATATTGTAGTGACATTTATCCGTATTTGGCGGTTAGCTTAAAAATACAAATCTATTAGGACGAAGTTATTACGTTATGCCATACTTTGCGGATAACTTGGGTAGCAATAACTTGCGGGTTAAGCTTAACAAATTAAAGAAAAATATTGATGGACTAAGAAAACAAAAGGGGCGTCATTTTTCAGATGCATTTTTCACGTTTGCGGTATTATCTAAAAGTGGAACGTATTTTCATGGTAACGTGTTAACGCGTGCCTGCGTTGGGTTTTCACAGGATTGATTTTAATATATTACTCAATTATTTTGAAACTCATTATTAGATAGTGTGTTTTGTTGGCTTTGTAAAGCGGTTCTAGTCATACATTAACCAATTTAGGTATCAGATAAACTGACGAAGAAGTACAAATAATTGTTGATCCAGATGGCGGAAATAGCAAACATCTGCATTTGTTTCCAAATCAAAACGTTGGTTATGAAAAGAAGTTACTTGATATTCCATGCGAATATGCATTAGTTATATTAAACAGTTATATAACCAATATAACTAGATGAACCAGACATTAATCCCTTTAATATTGGTCTTCAATATTAAACCAAAAATCTCTTATATAAATTAGTAGCACCTTGAGTTTTCATTTTGTCACCTAACATTGTAGTATGGTATAAATGCGTTTCCAACTAAATGGACGGATCAGAATCCATTCACCTCATTGTATTTGTTCACAACAGTTCGTAAGGCAGATATGATCTGGTTGTTTGCACATAAGCTTGTGATATTTGTGGTTGTAACTAGATGTTAAGCTCCATAAAACACTAGAGTAAACGGACTCAGAGCCAAACTCAGTGAAACAAATCTTGTTTTAAAAGCAAATAAGCATGCTAAAACACATGAACGCCGAAATAACTAAATATTTTGATTTCGGATAGGTTTTTTATGGTGAACATAAATGCTTGGCAAATGACCGCAAGTAAACATTAATACGGACGAGGATACAAAATGATATATAACTAAATTCCGGAAGCAGATACCAGGATTTTTATTCTGAGTCTCTTCTCATAGATAAAATAAAGATCTAAATTTAAAACTGAGTGGAATTAAAAGAGACAGGTAACTTGTAAAGACGTTCAGAATACTTGCATGTAGCTATTATCAGTTATTATAAGGATGCAAATTATTATTATCCTTTGTGCTATCCCTCGCATATCCTTCCATAAATCTTGCAGCAGAAAAATGAAAATTCAATGTTAGTTTAATTTTTGGACCTAAAGTTATGCTGATAGACATTATTGAATTATGTTCTTCTACTTTTTGTAGTATGTGGTCCTGATCCTTCAGCACAACTGCCAGGTGTTTTTGCATTTTTCAAAATGTCCGCAAATTGAGCACATGTCTTAACATGGATGTAAACGTTATAAAATACGTTGCTATGAGATGTATCTACCAGTAACCTTTCGTATGGCAGTGTGTATGAATCCGGATTCACTTAACAGTCCTTGATTCAAAACAGCCCACAAATAAGGATTAACCGAGTCTCAACGTAGTTTATAACCTTGAGCTTCATTAGCTAAACTAGAATAATCGGAGAGTTGAGAGATCAGCTGCCATTTGGGGTCGGTCTGTTATGATTGACATGAAGGTGAAAATAGCAACAGTTTAACAATAATAGCAGAATCAGCTTCTAGTTACTGAAGACATGCATATTCCATCTTTGTGAAGTCTGCATACATTCTGCGAGCTTTAATTTACCGAACCTTAGTACACAAATATTCAAAAACCGAAGGTACGAGTTGTAGTAATTCGCTCCTGATGGTATCATTTATCAGCTACGGCTTTTCCCCAGGTTCTTGTAACAAAATGCCGGAGTGCTAACGTTTGTACTTGTGTAAGCAACCCACGGTGGTTGCTGTTGTTCTGCTGAAGCAGGCATACGACGTGCGAAACCATTGCTTCCGACTTGTTAGGTCATCAAAGATGAGCAATAGTCGACCAAAATAATTGATTAGCATCCAAATATATAAGCCACAGTGATTGACTTTGGTGCGCTAAGCAGATGCAAATAGGTCATTAATCTGTTTAAGCTTGCCTATAACCATGAGAATGCAGGGTTTAATGCTGCAGTGTGGCGAAAAATGTGCATATAAGCAGCTTGTGTAGGGAGACCTCATGGTGCGCCATATAAAACAGCTTGTCTTTTCACTGGAACACAAGTTTGCAAGCACCCTTTGGTTAAGTGTCTATAGCCATTCATGTCTCAACGAGATCTGGAAAGTAATTTACAAGCTGCCCAATGTGAAACCGTGCCGTTCTGAGGCCCAAACTACTCATAACTGAAAAATGTGGCAACAAAGTGTCGAAGATCCCATTTGTGTTATCCAAATAGGTAGTCGGTATTTATATAATTTGCAAAGGTCAGTATAGGTCGGAATACATCTCATCTATTAGTAATTCTAACAGCTAGGCAGTGTGCCTGCGGACACCGAACGGCTCAGCAGCTCAGATTTGGGGATATGTTGATAACCAATACGGACATTTGATAAGTGAGAAAATGCCGTCAGACCCTTTGGTCATGGTGCTGTTAAGGTTAGTGCGTAGCACTCATCGGTTGACATTGTGCGCGCAAGTATGCTGTGCATATTTATTCGTTTTTTTATTTGCGTTTAATTCGAAATCCTTTTCTTCATAATTGTCTATCATAACGACGTTTTCTGTCTACTATTTAGTTTCTTTTTCGAAAGTTAACTAGTTTTACAGACGAAACGTTTAGTCTCCCATGTTATTGGCCGCAGTAATGACGTAGCAGTAACACTGCGGTTATTTCTGCGAAATGGTTTGACATCTAGGTATACCGCTATTTGCTTTTTGCATAGTGTGAATTTTCACATTATTGATCATGATATTGATAATTTAAGCTTTACTTGATAAGCGCAGCGCAACTGCCAGGGACCAGCTGCGCTGAGAAGTTAGGATATTTCGCTCTCCTGATTAAAGCATGTTAATCCACAGGCATGTTAATTGCACGACGTCGAATTACTACTAAGCCTCATATAATATTGTTATTTGTTATAGTTATTCGCCAACACGAAGTGACCGTCGAGAAACCGACTACGCCCTGATCGGTAGCTGCTAAACAGCTCCTGCAATTGATCAGTAATGATTACTACTCCACTCTTCCTTTCATTTTAATACGGTTAGTGGAGAAAAGCGCACCTGCCTAGAATAGGATCAACTTAGGTGTTGTGCAGAGACGGTAATGGGTACATATTGCAGCTATCTGGCTCATCCTCAGTTTACTAGATTTGTTTTTTGAAACCCGTCTAGCTGACTACGGCTGTCTATCTTTATCGTCGAGTTCGTTTTGATCTCATAATGTCACATCGGATGATTCACCAGGGCCACTTCCTTACCTTGAGGTAGCTGCTGCACATTCACGCACCATGAAGCACAGACGAATAATGGTACAAACTGGTGGTACCGGAGTTAAAGCTTTTCGCTCACCCTTAACGCTTCGACTGCCACATAGTGAAGTATTAAAAAAATTAAACAGAGAATATAGTCAGTGCTATGTGGATGTGTCGGAATTTAATAGAATCTTAGACACCCACTATGTAAATAACAGACATAGATAGTGTATCGCACCCGACTTAGATGTAGGTATATGTAATATGCTGTCACAGCGCAGGATTTACGATGTGCTTCCGCGCTGGTGCCAAATCTAACCAACACGAATTAATAAATATTTATAGCATATTGCACTTTATTGTGAATATTCTGGATACCAGAAGGGTACATCTAGCACACGGTAATTCAGAATGCCTACATCGGTGCGCGGAAAAATTCAACACAAAATAAAATCTGAGCAACCGGTGCAATTGATTTTATAAGGGGTCTTACTGCCATGGAAATCTTTCTATGTGAATATATTAAAATAACAAAGATTCTTAAACTTAGTTAATCCGTTAATTTTACCTGCTCCACGCTTTTGTTTCGAGTGCTTTCTGTGTTACCTGTTACTCGTGGCTCGGATTTTAACACAGAATTTAAATTTGTTATTGAGTTAATGTGTGTCTTCATCTAACGTCGCAGTAAACAGCAGATCCGGAAAGATGTACCATAGGTGAATTATTGTTCATTTGATTTGCTCAAATCACTATGGTGATTTATGGCTTTTTGTTGATGTTGCTTCCTGATTGCAGATGTTTACATGTGATAGCTGAGCATGAGGCCCAAATTACTTAGGCATTACATAAATACACTTATTTTAAACCGTAATACCTCATTTGATTAACAAATAAATTGTACCAGAAGCTGGGTTCCCTGGACCTTGATGTTTCTAGGACTCCTGACAAAATACTTGTCCGCAACACTAGACGATAGTTAATAAAACAGTAACACCAATTAGTGTGCAACGCATTCTTAGACTACACTTTCTCCAAAGGCTTCATTTTCCTTACGAAGAGCATCTGATAATCTCTACTTTACGAATGCATATATACTTGTAGTAAATAATCAGCACTTACTTCTCGTAATCCTAAAGAACATAGTCTACAAAATTATATGTATCAGATAAACAAGCGTTGTGGTCACATTTATTTCTGTGTCTTGTGTTCTGTGTGCCACAAATTTCATCGCAATTACTCAAAACAAAATATTGACTTACTTTTATTTTCTCATTTGTTGATCCGCTTAACAACATGGCCAACAGTCATCAGGATAAGTTTGCTTTTTACAAGTCGGAGGAAGCCCTCATTGTCTATATACATTAATTTTAGAACACTAAAATTCCGGTAGGTGTAGTAACTCTGAGACTTTGTGATTAATATGGCTATGTATCAGTAAGTAAGATTGGCGAAAAAATAATCAAGTATAAACCATCATTAAACTTGTGAACCCACTTTCAACAATTTGTAAACCGTGAGGCCGGAATTCACTTAGTATCGCTTATTTCGTTTTCCTTACATATACCTTGTTTCTTATTCGCATCCAGCAAACAGGTGCAGTGCAATATAATCTGTCTTAATGTACTCCAGGCTACTGATATTGCAGCGTGCGGTTTAACTCTCTCAATTTAATCAGTTTCACAATAGCATTTATTAACTTTAACATTAAATTTGCATCCTGGACTATCTCTCTAAGCGCAACTGCAGAAATATGTGTTTAGACCAACAAGAGGTGCGTGCAATAGCATGCGACGTAATTAATAATATTATGTGAGCCCCTAAACAATTATGAAAATTGCTTGTCCCGCTGGTACAAAAATAATTATAAAATCTAACAACCTGTTTTGGAGAACTAAAGTTGGTTGGTCTCATCTTTACTTGGTCAACCATGAAGTTCTATGTTCCCAGTTAGCTGTAACGTATAAATTTAAGACGAATTCACATCGACATATGCATGCACTATATATAGTTACAGATGCTCATGAGTTAATTATTAATAATATTTTGTCTAAATAAGCAGTAAGCGTTGGTCTGAATGGTTTAAAACGATGCAGTCATAATTACGCAAAGCAGTGAATTATGACAACTAAAGCTGTCTTACTAATATTCTAAAGAAATAGGAACAATCCCATCAATCTAGGAAAAGTTACGCGATATTTTGCACAAAAAAGTAATTTAAAACTATGCTGCCTAAAAACCATTATGTTGCAAGACTTAGCCAGCGCGCATATGGTGCTGCAACATCGGCTACCCTCCAGCAATATTCCATTGCCTCTCTTGCATGTTATCAAACGGATTATGTCATTCACTAAATTTATGATAACATTACGGTTAATGGGTGCGACATCCCGATGGCTAATATGGCGTTATAAATAAATGAGATTATATTAATTGGCACCGTGCTTGGATAACACAACGTTAACCCATAACAAGCACACTGATGAAAGAGCACTTTCGTGTCGCTCTGAACAACTGTCAGGGACTACGTAATCTCGTTATTTATATAACCCCCAATAATTGATAGCACGATTAATGCCAATTGTCAGCATCGCTCTGTAATCTCACAATCTAAAAACTATATTTGTTTGCCTTTACTATAAGGAATGGCGTCGTTAAGCATAGTGTTTAACAGTTTTTGCAAAAACAGCTTATTAATCTAACGTTACCTTGAATCCAACAACTATCTACGTATCATCGAAATATACAAAATGTTAAAGATCAGACGCCTATTTTGTAACTTCAGTACTTTCAAAATCCCAACAACAACTTAGGTTAACCAGCTGTATCCATGAGAGGAATATGTCAGTGCCAATCAGTCAAGAAATACGCTTTCGATAGCACCGTTAATTTACCACAAGTAAAAAAGTACCTTTTTTATTTGCGAGCAACCACACTTTTGGCAGGCTAAGTGGAAGGTTCAAGTTAAAACTAGACTTATCTCCCGTAAGAGATTATTGCACTTCCAACTTGGAGGATGCAGATTTCGACCAGCCAAACTAGTTAACTAATGGTTATTTATGATGATAAGTAAGCATTCAGCAACTGAGTCATTATAATATGGGATACAAAGAGTGACTAGCGTCTTAACCAGTAATTTTTGCTTTAATAATAAGTGAGCATGTTGAAGGCATGCGCAAGCAAATAATGAAATGACAATGTTGGCTACCAAGCCTTAATTTCTGACATATCAAATAGAATTTTCATGCCCCTTAAGAAATGAAATGCCACGAAAATACTCCGAATTTTAGCTAGCAGCACATTATGATGGAGAATATGTCATCAGCGAGTAGACAAGTGGACTATAAGAAAAAGTACTTCGAATTTGAACAAATTTAACACTTGACGCTTCATATATCACTTAGAATAGAGTGCGCATTCAGTAAAAACAATTCGTTAATGTTAAGTTGCCAAACAGAACAATATTTCGAATAACATGTATAGTTCATCTGGAAGATTGACAAATCCGGCGTACGATATTTGTGATACCCAACTATAATTGCTGCCCTAGGCAAATATTATTTATGGTAGCAAATGGAATAGATATGTCGGCTTTATATTATCGCAACTTATACATAAGTAGAAAAACGGTTAATGCTTTTAAATAAACGCAGTTTTACAATGATTTTTATTTAGATAGGCTGTTTATGGGATCCCATGTAACAACCGTTGTATCCTACGGCACTCAAACTGAAACTCCTACAGAGTTTAATAAATTCGTTTCCGGAGATATGCCAGAAAAACTTTAGCATTGTCTTCGTGAGTAGTGGACTTGCACATTGATATGGTGATTGTAGAATAACTGATGAAATTCCCTATACTGTTTCCTGTATTGTCTTCGGCTTGAATATAAAAATAGTTCGCATGTTGTGTCCTCTAGTCAAGCATAAATGCCAAAGTCACAGAGTCCATTGCTATCCTAATGAAACTGAAATGTCCGCATTGTTTCTTCACCTGGTGGAAAACATTCCTTTTGTCATCAAAGCGCGAAGAAACCAGAAGAATTAATATATGATAATTTTGACACTAACTGCCAGCATGATTGTGTGCATATTAGAAATGGCAACGATATGTCTAATTGCACTAATGGAAGAGTGCACCATTTACCAAAAAGGAATAGATAGAGTCTGGTGAATTTCATTAGATAAGAAAGCGGAGCGTGTTACCAAGCACGGTAAGAAATGTAAGATATATTAACTAAAATTATGAGTATAGGCTCAATACCCCAAAATAATAATATTAACTAAAGGATAAGGTGTATCGTACAGCAAAAGGAGACAAGATTGTAGCAATAACTCGTATTAATAGCATTTGACTACTATAAACCTTAACAACCATATAGTCAACAGATAGAACGTTAATATTAAGAGCCTTTATCGTCTTTTATCCCTCCTTCAGTTACAGAACAGTCGCTCGACTTTATAACTCAAACGGGAAGCGTTATTTTAGAAATGGAACAAATGTGATTTCCCCGCTACTGTTGCGTTCATCGTCCGCAGCACTGCTCTCCCAATCGTGCAACTTCCCCTGTGACTGCCTGTGACCCAGTTGTGCAGGCACTTCCAGTTCAGCGGTTATTTCAGGAGGTGTGTCGATCACTTTACTGTCAACGCTCGGTCTCCTGTCGATAGCACTTGTGATGAATAAACTGTACCACCACGGGTTGCCTGCTGGATTTAGCGAAAAAATTGACAATACCCATAGTACCGGACAGCGCCCGTTACACTAGGTATGGATTTACCCACACACATTAAAACCGTGTAGGCATTCCTTTGGCATTGAGACGGATGTAGTAAAAGAAGTTCACCAGCTCCTAGCAGAAGGCCGCGTATAATACTCATTTTGATGTTGCTGATATGTATCCAAATGTAGCCGTGCGGCCATGTGTGCTTGTCTTCGGGAGTAGTGTATTAAAATACTTACTCCTTAACTGATAGCTGCTAGTGTTTATTTATGGGGAGAAATTAATTCGAAGTTAACCGTGACCCACTTCATCGCAACCTGAAGCATATATTCGCCCAATCTTGGAATGAACCATATTTCGGTAGGCAAGTAAACACTTGGACAGCATGCTGTCCCAATCATTTTTTATCAACAAACAATTTATTTGTGTTTTTGAGAGAAAAATCATTTCATTCAAGTTGCTCATTGTCTTGGGGCTTGTATACAGTCGTCATCACCTTGTTTAAGGACCTGGCAAATTCCTTGTACCAATGCACTATCAATACAACCGCCTCTCCCTGAATGCAGTTTTCCTGGTGCTCACCCAGTAGCAAACCCAGTGATTTACAATTACCGTCGCCAGAGTAACGGTATCAGCTTGTGCGATCGGCACAGCTTCGCACTAGTTGCTGAAGTAATCCACACTGGCCAAGATGAAAGAAATCCACAGTGGTGTTTCAAGCAAAAACTTGTTAATATCCATACACATTATCTCGTCAGGGGAGCCAACTACGTATGTTGTAATACGGCGCGGTTGGCGAAGCGAGGGTGTTAAAATGAATAATGGGCCTTGCGAGACTGATAAAGTTAATTACCTCCCTCCGTCGTATGGCCACCAGGAATGTCATCATAATGCCACATCCATGTTGTTAGTCCACGCATGAATCAGTGCTTCACGTAGGTTGCTTGCATTTTAGTTCACCATTGAGTTGGCTGGCCACCATTACAAGACGCCTCATAGCGATTTTCTTCCGTCTCCTTACCTGTTGGACTGTCGCTGTCATGCATACATCTTTCGTACATCCATGCAAAATCTGAATAGTTATTTGTCGCCATTTCCTAGCATCATTATGTCGCGGTAGGATGGCTAACCTGTACAAAGTTGTACGCGATATACAAAGGACAATCTCCATGATCACAGGTGGAATTAGAGACTACGCGACTGCATTGGAGTATTGTTTGACAGGTTGATGTATGCAAACGAAATTATATTCTTGCAGCTGTTATTGCTAGCGCGCGCTTTGCATTGGAATATTCCTAAAATTTTGCAGCTATCTAAAAGAATGGTCCATACTACATAACTTCGTCCAGGCAGATGGTGCCGAGTATGCTTTATGAAAATGTAAAGGGCCAAGATTTCGTTATGGTAATGTAATAGTTTCTTTCACTCAAGCTTAGGCTCCTGTTACTGCACGCCATAACTATTTTCATCTCGTCGAATCGTTTCTATGACAACAGAGTTGCAATTGTCTGGGCACTCGCATCTGAGTCCAAAATGATTCCACTAGCCGTTGGGGATTACTCACAGTCTGTGTG
>CALYDF020000107.1:0-30468 GCA_944474145.2 Dicrocoelium dendriticum
AGCGTATCCTCCAAGTCTGCGACACAGTACGGTATGGTGAACATGACTGACCGCAGGAGTACTGTGCTGGCCCATTCTCCAATAATTTCAGTGACTTATTAACTGCCTTGGCGATGTTCACCACGAGTTACTTTGGACATGTAATGATCTTCTAGTTGCCTTCCGAATGTGTGGTGGTTTTCGAATATTGAGTCTGTCCGTGACAGATTAAGTTTAGATTACGTTTTCTGTTGGATAGCCTGACAACAACATCAATCGTTTGTTGCTAGCGAAACTAACCGTAGTCGTTTGTCATGTTTACACCTTCAAGCCCTACTTTCCGTTGGACTTCTGTCAGTCCCGACTTCACTTCCCGTCTGTGCTGATACGGATGAAAAATAGAAATCATCAATTATCCACTAACTCTATAAAGAACAACAGAACATTTTCCAGTTATCCGAGCCTGTCTGCTCGAAAATTTCACTTAGGAATACTCTCATATTGCTGGCATGGTATTATCGTCGATATATGCAATCCTCCGGTGAAAACCGCACTTGGGTAGGCATGACCCCTAAACATAGCGTCACGGTGGTCCAATCGCTCAAAATTGGTGCACTTATTGGGTACCCTCACGCGAACCACACGGAATACTTCATCTAGACCACCAAAAGTTTAAAGGACATGAATCCTCGCTCATTATATTCCTATAGGCCAAGCACTATACTTTTTACAGGCAAACTCCACGCATAGTGCTAATAAGTTGCCTTATTAAAAACCAAATAACATGTTCTTCATTCCAGTTCACGGTGCTGCAACAATTCATTCCTCTCTCTGAGGGGTTAAATTCACGCACTACCAGTGACACTGATTGGTCATGGGACATTAGCCAATAAGACCCCCTAGATGTAAGCACAGCGCAAGATGTATGCGTCTATGGAGGGGGGCAGGTATATCCTGTGTAGGTTAAAACATTGGTGTTAACGGAGGGCAACCAGTGATGAAAGTGTCAGGGCTTGAGGTCACCTGACTGTAGTTGGTCAACCTCGGATGAGGTGTTTGAACGTTCTCCCTCAGCAACCCTTTAACAAATCTTTTGTCGGAAAGAGTTACCATTAGTTCGTATTCTGGCCCGGCCGCTAGCCGGTGTACCTGTGCAAATTTCCATCGCTTGTCCGAGCAGTCCGTAACATATCGAGCGTACTACATGTGATCGGTACCGGGTGCGCAGTAACAGTGGCAAATTTAGGTTCCAGGTCAGCATTGCGTCTGGTCGAAACTACACTGCATGAAGATAATCAAAGTAACAAAAATGGGCACATCTCTCATCAAGTGAAAAGCCGTGACAATACCTGGCACAGAACATAGACAAAGAGGTGATGTCATGCACTTGCAAGAGCAATATAAAGTTATTCAATATCTATGAATATGCTTCGAACCCACAGGGGTCTCATGAATTCTGAAGGTTTTGAGTAGAAATCGGTTTTTGTAGCATTACATTATGGCGCCGTTTCGCTCCTTACGCAAGCGCGAAGAAGCTCTTGTGTTAAGAGCGAAACGTTTCCATAAAAAAATCCTGCGAAAACCGCTTTGTATCAAAACTTTTCAGAAATCAGCGAAACATAAATTACTTTCGGTAATTTTGCCTGCATTCTTGGCAAGGTATTTACCACATATCTTGGACTTATGCGATGGTAGGAGGCAAATTTGCAGTTTGAGTATGTTGTAGACCCGGAGAACTAACTACATTGCGTGAATTGCTGGTATTACACCCATAAGAGCTTTAGCTGGACTTCATTGCTTAGGGATGTTCAAATGCTCTTTCCTACGAAAATAACGACTTAATGGTGTCTAGGTAGAGGTAGCTTCCGCGACTTACTGCGAAAGGATTGCACAGTCTCACACGGACCTGATGGTGAATGGCAACCGATTCCACAGAGAAGCATACACCATGAGAGGAAAGTTATAGCCGCAAATTATGTCCTGCACCATTGTATAACCAGGGGAAGGTCTTTTTACCTAGGTCTTCGCGTGTAATTGTGCTTCAATGTTAAGGTGGAATCGATTGCAACGGGTATTGCCCATGAATCAGATTGTGCAGCAGTTGCTGACATCGCTCCCGAGAGTTTATGTTAGCATTTTTGCCTATACTTGCTTGGGAAATCACCGGTTGGGAGGTTTCTAGTCGATGTTCCGTCTGATTTCCTCATAGTTGCCTCAGAATGTCGGCTGGTGGCCGAGTGTATTCGCGTCTGGTTTGCAACCATATGGTCACCAGTCTGAATCCGCGTAGGGGCGGGCGTTCCTCGCGGGTATACTCAGCCTACGCGCGACTGGTGGTGGTCGCTTGGCAGCGAAGCACTGTTACGTCCTACAGCTGGTGAGTTATTTTAGTGCTTATCTATAATTTTTATTGCCTCCGATTTTCCTGCGATACTTCAGGATGGGACAATTATGGATTTTAAATAGTTCAACCCTAGTTGTGATTGCACGCATGTTTTGAGAGATGTTAGCGAAGGATTGTCTGGCTTGTGCCGTCTGTTACTCGACCTGTTCTCAGAACATGAAGTTACAAGAATATTTGATTCCAAGGTCACGGGTAGGTCGTTGTACACAGAGGCGTTCGCTGCTACCTGTGATAGGTATTTCGGCTGTCAAGTGACCACGACATAGGATCCGTGACTTTTGTGCTTAAAACCATCATCCACTTGTCGCACCAAGTCGAAAGCGAATGAATGTATCCTTGAATAAGTGGCTGTACCTTCGGAAGCTCAAATCATCGAAACTTGTGGACGAATCTTATCTCATCAATAAATAGTACAACCTTCGATGATCTTTATTAGTTCGTTCTGTCACACCACCTTCTTATTGCTTTGCCTCTCGTTGATCAATCAATAGTTCTTCACTCATGCTTTAACTCCTGTGTCATGTAAGCCATGTCTCAGTGCTTTGCCCGATACACTCTGTTCGTTCTGTACCTTGTTCTTACCTATCTGTATTCTGGGGGCATGCTTTACTTGAATTCGTTACTATGTATTATTAGCGACGGAATCCAGATGAACCCTATCATTAATCCACCTCCTGATTTTGGTCTTCCGCTGATGATAAAGCGACCTTATCAAACTGGATGAGGTGGAAGAAATAGTTTATTAGCTACCTTGAACTGCTACCTGTTTGGAATCCTTTGATTTCACTTTCGGATTTCCACAAAATAAGAATATACATACTAGTGCTGGGGATGAAGGCTAGAGACATAATGATTCACTTCATGTGGAAAATTGTGACACAATTACATCGGCCTTGCATGAATATACCACACTGTGGGGATTGAAACAGAATGTTTATACTGCGAGTTACTACTTTTCAAAGCTTGTACAGAGACCGAACGAGAGCGTCAACGACATTATTGCACACATCCATCAATTTATTTTCGAGCGTAAATACAATGAAAGAACGCCCGGCAAATTTGCAAAAGAAACGAAAATGCAGTGTTTAATTGCGCACAGAAAAGATTGTTATCTTTGAACGAATCAGATACCAGGGAGGATAATTCTTGTCAAATCGTTCGCCAAAGGGAGAATATCTCGCACCAGCTATATGGATTCACTGCCTATCAAATCGTCGATGCTGTTCACGAAGCTGCTAAACCACAGACTCCATGTGAACCACGAAAACAGTTCGTGTGCTATCGCTGCGGAATGCAACATGCTCGTGTTTCTGAGTGTCGCCACAAAGAAATCATCTGCCGAAAATGTGGTGAAATAGGCCACCTAGCCGGCGTGCGCAGATCGTCACCCCCTACCAACTAATCTCATTCAATCGAGGCGCTATACTAAGCTGCCGCTTACGGTGAAAAACGTGCTCTTAAACCCAGACAACGATGGGACTTCCGTCTACTTGAATACTGTATCATCCAACAAGTGTCCTCCATATACGATTCGTTTGATGATAGAGAATGAACCGATCGAGTTGGAACTGGATACAGGGGCTGCAGTTACCATTATAAACAGTGATACAATTAAGTCTGTCGCCCTTACAACCATGTGGCTCCAAATTGCAAATCCAAACGGGAGATCCGATTCGGGCCTTGGGAATGTGCATTGTTAAACTCAGGCAAGGCGAGCGGGAATTAACTATACCTTGGATCGTGTTACCTGAGAAAAGATCAAATCGCTTGGGCAGAAATTGGATCAGATACTTCCCAGAAACGATGCAGATTAATGAGGTGGTGATCAAGGACAACAGTCCAAACGACCTGTTGAAACATTTTTCTAATGTATTCGAAAATAAGTTGGGGAAGCTGAAACATTTGAAAGCATCCATCAATCTCCAGGAAAGCATCAATACCAAGTTTTACAAAGCACGAACATCACCTTATGCTATGCGCACAAAGGTGAAGTATAACTTCAACGGCTATAATCCGAAGGCGTAATCATACCCGTACAACATTCGGATTGTGGTACCCCAACTATTACTGGACTCAAACCCGACGGTACCGTTCGTATCTGTGGAGACTAGAAGTTAAATGCTAATCAAGCTACCAAGGTAGAAAGTTATCCTTTGCCACGCATCGAAGGTTTGTACGCTACGATATCCGGTGGTAAAATATTTCCTTAGCTTTTACTTAGTAACGCACAACTGCCTGATGGATATTGCGGAGAGCAAAGGCTCTTTAGATAGAGCCTTAGTGTAATTATAACGTTAGTGTCAAGGTTAATGTAGGTCGAGAAGGACGAGCTAAATGCTTCACACATGGTGCCTGGATGTCGTCCACCAGTTCAGTGATCAATGAAAAGCGTTTGTTGGTTCTTCGATGAAGCAATCTGACCAGCTCTTTTAATTTATATGTCATTCGTAGGGTTACTTTACCTTCATGTATTCAACCCATGGGTTGTAAGTGGTTGATTTCAGAAATGAGTCGGTGCATCTGTGAAATCATTGTAGAATATCATATCCTTCTTTGGCGCACCATCGGTTTGCTCTATTTCCCACTCATCGAATCTTCACTTGCAGCTTCTTAAGCCTCACTGATTCGTTTTTCTTGTGCAGCAACGAGGATTAGGGCCGGTTGCACCGAATGATAGAAGTGCGCCACGGCTGTGCATGTATTTTTGGTGAGAACAAATGCATCCCAATCGCAAGACCGGAAGGGTTCCAGTTAACACCGCAGCTGGTGTAGTAAGAAGAAGCTATCATTTTGGTGGCCATTTTAACTGTGAAGGTTAAAAGTATCATGTTGCGGTCGCTACCAGGGATGTTCTATGAAACGTCTCTCGGTACGTTGACCACACCCAATGTAAATATCATGTCTAATGTGTTCATCAACCTAGTTGGTATAGTAACCCACTGTGTCCAACCAACTCTGACTGAATAAATGAAGACTCTGTGTATAGAAAAGTGGGTGTGGAAAGACCAGTGTACCTTCGGCATGTTGCAATGACTTATATTTATCCTTTGCATTGATGTCCATTCCGATGCAAAAGTGAAAGCCGAGGTGATACAGACAACATTCATGGTTGATGAATTTGGCGAGTTGCGGATACATGCAATTAAACGAACGCTCCTGAGACGGAGAACCAGAGAGAATCAGGGACATTTGCCAATGGTGAATGTTCAAACCGTTCGGCTGTACATGTGTGATTAAGTTACATGAAACATCCTCCACCTTTGATTTTACAGCGCTCTTTACGAAAAATGTGTTAAAGGGGGCTAATTGGATTATAGTCTAACATATCAGCGGAGTGGGACGTTTCGGTAACGAGGATTGCTTGTAGCGCGTTTAAATGTGCAAGTAAGCTTAGGAAATACCTTTTGTTGATAATCCCTCTGGCGTTGATCAAAAGTAATGAAAACATAGCATAAATGGTGGAATCAGTGTTTGCGTCAATATTGTGTGAGTCATTGTAATTGCGGATTATGTGAGCGGTAAATATGTGTGGGAGCATTGGGAACGAGTCCACTGCTAATATCCTTGCGGCTAGGGGTAGTGTTCCGTCCGCGAGCGCCGGTAGACCTTGTGAAAGGAGGGGGTTGAGGTATCAACGATACATTGCGGTTGACTTGGCGCTGAGCTTATCTAGTCATGTGAAGAAATTGCAGAAATAACGTGTGGATATATTTGGTATCTGCTGTGTATGTAGGGAATTCGAATGGCCGTGGTTCTATTCTTATAATTATGTATACATATACGTTAGAAAATTGCTACTGCATTATTGCTTGGCATAGCTCCTTGCTGTCAGCCCCACGAGCGCGTTCCTGCGCCTTATCTCTTAATGTCATTGTATGCGTTTACATCAAGTGTGAAACCGAAGACATGGAAAAAGTGCTCCGATAAGCCTGTCGATCCTGTATCTTACGTACCTGCTCATTTTTATTGCATTCCCAAATAGCTGAAGCAAACAAGCATAACATTGACTTCTTGCGCTCACATGGCTAGCAATTCAGCTTTCTGGGGTACGTCTGCAATTGAGTGCAACCGCTCCTAGCTCGGGACATTATTGATAAAACATCCTGTAGTATTAAAAGTGGTAAGTAAACATTCTATGATATTTAAACCAAGTAAGGATACCGGGATTAATCTACTTAAGAAGCTTGTACCATGCATCTTGTTTTGTGAAGGAGCTTTTAAGTGTCTCAAATTATAAATTCTTTGCAGATGGTTGCTTTTGAAGCTAGGCTTATGCCATCACGACTGACATTGTATGCGCAGTCTCCAAAATTGTAGCAGAACCACCATCCTGGATCTGTGTCTGAAAGTTTCGTGGAAGTGTGAAATCATTGTCCCGGCTCAGAACTACTTCGGTCAGCCACTGCATAGTACACTATGATTCCCAACTTGGCCCGAATCGCATAGTAGGATAACTGTGGGTAACACCAGTTGTGGACGAAATGTGTCTCCCTACACTCAGCGGACAACATAAACAGGTAGCAAGGGAGGCGAATGAAGAACGGAATGGTCCAAATATTGATAGCTGCAACCGTCCAAACAAGACTTGACTGTCCTCTCCAAGTAGGCCAGCATGGTACACAACGTGTTCACCGACGCAGGTGATGTGGCTTATGCGGGCTGTTGCTATGCCGGGGACACACTACCCGGAAACTTTCTTTTCAAGACCATCAGATCTACCCTTCGGCTGGTTCGGCCTCTCATGTGGTGTATCAGTTCACATGCTGTCGCGCCAGCTCTCCCCCAGCAGCTGCACCATGTCTCACCACTTGGTCCGCAGAACGCGTTAGTGACTGTTCTCACGAAGATGGAAGGGTCACCCACGTCACTCTTCTAGGAGAGGGGCTATGCAGTGGCCTGGAGATTCCCCCGCTTGCTTCGTCTATCAACTGTAAATATTATGAAATCATAGTTTTATTATGTATAAGGAACAAGATGGTTGCATGTTCGAGTGGTGTACATGTTTGTGTGAGACACACCGAGAATATCCAGACTTTTGCCGCGGAATTCGAAATCGAACGTTGGCTGTCCATCGCACTCAGCACCTTACCACATACCCTCTAGCTACATATCCCTCGCTGCCATAGTTTTAGCCTTTGACCATAGCAAGCTTCCAATAGACATTTTCTAGCTTAGTTCTCTGTATTCTGCCGCACGCATTTGGAGGGCCGTTCAAATCGGACTTACCGATATATAGTACGCGACCGTGGCGTTATAAGTGTACTTAGGTTACTCTGCAATTGGTGCCCCGAACGCAACATTCTGTTCTTTACAATCGTGGTCGCCCACCGACCTTCCTTGGGCGCATGGACCACTTGAGTCCATACCATTTACCACGGCTTTCCCACTTTGCGCCGCATTTGTGCACCGACAGTCTAATGCGGCGGATGACTGACAACCCCCTGTCTCATGCCACAGTATCTTGCGAATGGTGTCCGCTAATCTCCTTATATTCCCTCTGAGCCGCTGCACACGTAGTGCGTACCCATGCTTTACAAACGTAATGCCGCCGTCGAGCCTTCCACCAACTTAAACGACACCCTTTAAAGCACAGTTTACTCCGTTCTGCCGTAATCGATACCCCAATCATCTGCTCTACCAACACCTGCATTTGCTACAGCAGTAACAAATATCTGCGACTATTTAAGGACCCATGATGCTCAGTATCCGCCATGCAGAGCATTACACGCACCAGGACCCCTCTTATCCATCGAGATAATGTGCTAACTATTTTATAGACAGACCTTAAGCAGCAAAAGCTATCAATTTCGTAGTCATGGCGCCCACAAGATGCACTTTCTTGCCGTGACTGTTCGCAAGCGTACACAGTGATATACAGCCTCGCAGTGAGTGACCCCTAGTACGACTCGTGTGGTCGCGATCGCCAATTCATAAGGGGACGTCCTTTGCAATCCATACTCTTGTGAAGAGGACACAAATATTTAGTTTCCTGGTACTAACGACTACGGGGCATGAGGACGATGCATGTCATCGGATAACGATTCCAATCATCAAGCCTGACGCAAATTTTTGCTAACATATCCGGTCACCTACGCTGCCTAGACTAAAATAAAGCAAACATGGGGGGACATGTAAGGCTAATTTCAGCCTTCCTGTGCAGAGCTTTTTGGTGTCTATTTACGATGACATCCAACCTTCTCATACCCCCTAATCTTTGTTATTGTGTATGTGACTTCGTGCGTCCCATTAACAAGTATATGGATGGCCTATGACTTCCTTCTTATCACTTGGTGATTGCGTCACCACGCGGAGGCACAATGTGATAACGTCGCGATAACACTTTGCGCTCATTAACCGACTGTCGTAACGCTGCTTTTCTTCCGCTCTCTGCCCAGCGAAGCCATACAAGAGCAATTCAGAACAGCGAGCCTGCTAGCCCGAAGTAGATTAGAAATAGAACGCGGTCAAGTCTACAGGTCTTACTTCGGCCGCCTGTCACAGGTGATTCATATCTCTTGTCTGGACAGGTTCGACCTTGGTATGGGCCTTGACTGTCCGGCTAAATGTGGGATAATGTCCGCATCATAGCAACCATGGGATGAAGGCGATTTGGTTTCACCAGCTACCGGCGTGACTCAGCTGTGTTACTGTCCGCTGGGTCGTAAGCCTCGTAAGACAGGCCTCGCGAATCGTTTGACGTCCTTAAGCTGGGGCCTGCTAGGGTGTACCATGATAGTCAGCGGTCTCGCCGCCATAACCACAACATATCCCGGCGCCTCATACTTGGCACTTTTGATGACAATAAAATCGCACGGCGAATATAGAGTTAGACAGTTGATATTTTGACGTTCACTGCGCGCACACAGAATGCGACGACGAGATCATTACGGGTACCACTCTCCGGAGATAGGGAAAAGAATACTGAAGGCGTATGAGGAAGGGGTGGATTGGAAGACAGCTGTGTCTTCGCTGCAGGTAAACGCGAACAGGTGCCCCAATTGGATATGTATGTTGGAATCCGCGGAGTCAGGGAGTTGTCAGTCATCCACCGCATTAGACTGTCCGTGCACAAATGCGGCGCAAAGTGGGAAAGCCGTGGTAAATGGTATGGACTCAAGTGGTCCATGCGCCCAAAGAAGGTCGGTGGGCGACCACGATTGTAAAGAACAGAATGTTGCGTTCGGGGCATCAATTGCAGAGTAACCTAAGTACACTTATAACGCCACGGTCATGCGCTAAATATCGGTAAGTCCGATTTGAACAACCCACCAAATGCGTGCGGCAGAATACAGAGAATTAAGCTAGAAAATGTCTATTGGAAGCTTGCTATGTTCTAAGGCTAAAACTAAGGCAGAGAGGGATATGTAGCTAGAGAGTATGTGGTAAGGTGATATAGCAACTTGGACGCACCCACGGAGTGGTCACGCTCACCTGCTCCAGCATGTCATCGTACGTCAGCGTGATATGCGTGAAGTGCGCATGACACGTGCACTGCGTGGAGCTGAGTATGGCACTGATCACAAATTGGTGCGAACCTAACTGTACATATATTTTTGTTAATATATATATTGCACCCCAGCCGTGAATCGGCGTAGACTTCACGTTCTCTCCCTCGGTACTGTGGCGAAACGTACTGAGCTGGAGAAGGCGATGGCTGCACGCCTCTGTGATGTGGAAGGCATAGCCACAGTGGGCGACCTGTGGCACCACATTCGCGACAGCTGCTGCCGAGGATACCATCGGGCGCGCAAACTGTAAGCGGCCTGATTGGTTTGATGAGAACAATTCGACGATTAGTGCATTGGTGTCGGAGAAGAATGCAGCATTTGCTGCACATGTTGCAGACCCCCGTGACTTGGGGAAGAGTAGTCAGTTTCGCAAACTTCGACGGCGACTGACCCGAGAGCTTCGTCGCACTAAAAATGCATGGTGGACGGAGAAGGCGAGGCAGATGGAATGCTACGCCGAACGCCGCCAACACAAGGAATTCTTTGACTCCTTGAAGGCGGTGTATGGACCGAGATTGGAGCCTCTGAGGACACTGATCGATGGTAGTTCAGGCGCTAACTGCACCCAGACTGCAGACATAATGCAGGTCTGGTAGAAACACTTTGACTGTCTCTTGAACAACCGTTCAGAGATCGACTGGCCTACATTGAATGGCCTGAAGCAGCACGATTTGAAGGCGAATCCGGCGGATACGCCGACACTGGATGAGACGCAGAGAGCACTTGCTCAGCTGCGAAACGGCAAATGTGCCGGAGGTGACGGGATCCCACCTGAAGTATTGAAACACGCTGGACCCGCGTTGTTGACTGCGCTGCACCACTTGGTGCAACGCGTGTGGATTGAGGAGGAGGTGCCTGCTGAGCTGAAGGATGCCCTTGTGCTACCAGTGTACAAGGGTAAAGGGAGCAAGCAATGTTGCACGAATTATCGTGGCATCAACTTGCTGAGTTGTGTGGGCAAGGTAATTGCCCGAATCCTGCTCAATCGCCTAGTGAGTCAGATTGTGGAACCAAACGTGCCGGAGGAGCAATGTGGATTCCGTTCCGGTCGCAGCACTATTGATATGGTGTTTGCGGCTCGTCACTTGAAAGAGAAGTGCAGAGAAAGACACCAGACTTTGTACCCTCTTATAGTTGATTTCACCAAGGCATTTGATACGGTGAGCCGTGAGGCATTGTGGATGGTGTTGGGTAAGTTTGGTTGCCCGCGTAAGTTTGTGAGTTTAATTGGATGTCTGCACAGTGGTATGCGAACGATGGTGCAGTTGAATGGAGAGACCTCGGATGACTTTGCAGTTGCCTCTGGTGTGAAGCAAGGCTGTGTCTTAGCTCCTGTCCTGTTTAATATATATCTTCATGCAATGCTGTCCTGTGCTTTTGATGCCGCTTGTGCTTACGGTGTTCGTGTGGAGCACCGCATTGATGGTGGGTTGCTGAACATCCGTCGTTTCGGTGCGAGAACTCTAGTCCGTGAGACAACTATCCGTATGTTGCTGTTTGCTGACGACTGTGCGTTGTATTCACACAGCGCGGATGAATTGCAGCATATGATTAGTGCTCTGGCTTCGACAGCAACAAAATTTGGGCTCATCACCAACACAAGCAAAACTGTCTGTCTCTTTCAGCCTTCACCGGAGGTGCAATCTTCAACATTGCCGCGAATCAGCATTGGTGCTGAAGTATTGCAAACCACCTCCCGCTTCTGCTACCTTGGGAGTGTGATGTCGACTGATCAGCAGCTTCACGGTGAGCTTCGTATTCGCGTGTCGAAAGCAGCGGCGGCATTCCTGAAGCTTGAGTACCGAGTTTGGAACAACCATCAGCTTACCATTGGCACGGGCTGGCTTGCCGAACAACCTCCTCGTGGTGCCAGCTGGGTGGTTCGGGATCATCCTGTTCCAACGAATGGTTCGGCGGCAGTGTTCCAGGACGTGGTGGGTTTTCGTCTGGCAAGCGTTCTCGCTATAAAAAGCCACATATGTCCGCTTAACAACACTGTGACGTGGCGGATGTGACTCGCCACTAAATAAAGTCACTGCCCCTTGCCTCTCTCTGATTGGCATTGTAATTCAAGGGTGCGTTGGGCCCCTGGTCCTATGCGGTCCTAAAGGCGTATGAACCATTTGTTTGGTCACCGGCTCCCAACGGGTTGCGATACCCTCATATCGCCCTTCTGCCTTTTCGGTTAGATCCTTGATCAAAGGCTCGGGGTGGGGCCCCCCTAAGACAACCCTCTACTTCGGCCTGGGCAACCGGGTAGTATCTCGCCCACTGACGAACCATGGACTTACAACACAACCATTCACCCGCTGTCTTGCTGTTACAATGCTATTCACTCAGGTTACTACGCCAACTGCACAAGCACACGCCACCATTTTACCTACTCTTGCCGTGTACCATTCACACCCATTTTTACCTGATTCCTCTACAACGATCAATCCCACCTACACTGATGAACCTGTTCCCGTGACATCTGCCAACTCAACCACACAGTACTCAACAGAGAGTTGCCGGCCCCAAAGTCGCCCATCTTCGCTCCTGCAACCCGGAACGCAGTTCAAACTTGCAGCCTTTAACGTACGCACATTACTGCAGATCGGTCAGCAAGCTGGAGTTGCACGCACGCTAGAGACCCTTGGAATGGATATCTGCTGCCTGAATGAAACACGACTCCAGGACTCTAACTCGGTCTACCAGCTGGTGTCACCGCTCCACCCACGCACCCGGTTCCATCTCCGCCTCTCTGGTGACGCCGAGTCTGCCGCATCTGGGCACGCTGGTGTTGGAATCGCCCTCAGTGCTAGAGCCGAGACTGTTTTGATTGATTGGATTCCGATCAATAGCCGCCTTTGTGCGATGAGGCTTCATGGCTCTTGTAAGGTCAGCAGACGTCGAGTCGAAAAGCGTGCTCTCCTCGTGATCTCTGCCTACGCGCCCACTGACTGTAGCTCAGACATCGTCAAAGACCAGTTCTACCAGAACCTTCATGAGCTGCTCCTAACGGCTCCTAAAACAGACATCATTGTTTTGGCAGGTGAGTTCAACGCGCGTGTCGGTCGTCTGCTGCCATGTGAGCGCCACCTCGGAGGACCGCATGGATATGATGATGTTCGCTCAGACAATGGAGAGAGACTGCTCAGTCTTTGTGCTGATCATCAACTATTCCTCTCCAGCACCAGCTTTCGTCATCCTGGACGCCAGTACGCCACGTGGCGCCCCCCATCATCAACCCAGCGCTGGTCACAGATTGACCACATAGCTATAAGTCGCAGGTGGCGCGGCAGTGTACGCGACTGCCGATCATTTTGGTCAACATGCGTCGACACCGATCATGCACTGGTGTGTGCGACCGTTTGCATGCGTTTTGGTGGTTCGCCTAGGTCACAACACACCCGACTGAACGCCTACAAGTTGGAGGACCCATTGGTGAAGAGAGATTATCAACAAAAGCTTCGCGAAAAGCTCCCTCTCTCTCACACTCTGGATGTTGATCAACTCTGGTCAAGTCTCCAGCAAGCCTTGTTGTCGGCCGGTTTGTCCAGCTGTGGCCTCACTCGCTCCACTCCCAAATGCTGGATCTCGGGAAGATCATCAGAATTGCTCGATCGTCGACGGGCGGTGCCTGCTGGCGCAGAGTACAACGAACACCGCCGGTCTATTACGCAACAGCTGAAAGCAAGCCTTCGCTCTGATCGTGAATCTTGGTGGTCAAAACAAGCTGGTGAGATGGAAGCCGTTGCATCAGCTGGCAACTTCCGCCGTCTGTTTTACATCATCAGGGCCACTGGTTGCAATTTCCACGCTATCAGCCAGACGATTTGCGAAGCAGACGGCACGAAGATCACCAACCTTCGCAGACGATTGGGTCGCTGGTCAGAGCATTTCGCTCTTCAATTCAACCACCCAACACAGTCCCCTGCGACACCTCCAGCCCCAATGTATGATGCTTGGCCTGTCTCCACAGCCCCCCCCCCAAATGAAGCAGAGATTCGAAATGTAGTCCAATCTTTGAAACGCCACAAAGCTTCGGGTCCCGACAACCTACCACCAGCTCTATTCAAAGATGGTGGGAGTGTACTTATCAGCGAAATCCTATCGCTGTTCACGAAAGTTTGGACTGAGGAGAAGGTTCCGAGCTCATGGGGAGAATCGGTCATTGTCCCGATTCACAAGAAGGGTTCCCGCGCCGATTGCTGCAACTACCCCGGAATCTCCCTAATCTCTGTCGCATCCAAAATCTTCGTGTCGGTCCTACTTGGCAGGCTTTCAACGACTAGAGAGGAGTTTTCCCGAGAAGAACAAGCTGGATTTCGTCCAGGCCGCGGCTGCATCGACCAAATCTTCACGTTTCGGCAAGTTCTCGAACTTCGTCACATCCACCGGCGGCCAACAATCGTAGTGTTTTTGGACATCCGAGCGGCATTTGATTCAGTAGGTAGATCTGCGTTGTGGAACTGTTTACTGAAGAAAGGTGTGCCCGACAAGTTTGTAACCATCCTGAAAGTACTTTACAGTCACACGTCGGGCAAAGTTAGGGCTTACGGCACGCACTCCTCTTCATTCGCTGTGACCAGCGGTGTTCGCCAAGGTTGCCCTATTTCACCTTTCCTCTTCAATTTCGCCTTCGAAGATGTTCTCCAAAGAGCACTGGAAGGTGTCCAGGACTGCGATGTTGAGCTTCTCCCTGGAGACAGACTCATGGACTTGGACTACGCCGATGATATCGCCTTGCTGGGGGACGACCCACAATCCGTCCAGAACGCTCTGGACCGCTTGGCGATGGAGGCTTCTAAGTACGGCCTATGCTTCACTCCGGGAAAATGTAAAACGCTGCTCCAGGATTGGCAGGTGCCTGAACCCGCGCTCACCATTGTTGGACATGTTCTGGAGCAAGTCCCTTGCTTCACTTACCTAGGGAGTTGCATCACGGCTGGTGGCGGTGTTGGAGATGAAGTCTCACAACGGATTGCAAAAGCCGGCCTTGCATTCATCAAACTGAGACATCTATGGCGTCGTCGTGATGTCAGTCTCAAGCTCAAGGGCAGGGTGTACAATGCCTCCGTCCGTGCAGTACTCTTGTACGGCTGTGAGACTTGGCCTATTCGCTCGGAAGATATGAAGCGGCTATCAGTCTTTGATAATCGCTGTCTACGTAGGATTGCTAGGGTGTGGTGGCAACACCACGTAAGCAACGCAGAGGTCCGAGACCGCGTGCTTGGGGCGAATAGTGCCAGTCTTCAAGACGTTATTCTCCGACATCGCATGCGCTGGCTCGGGCATGTTCTGCGCATGCCAGCCCATCGCCTTCCACGTCGAGCGCTATTTGCACTCCCAGGGAGCGATTGGAAAAAGTGCCGCGGTGGACAGCCGATGACGTGGAGAAGGAGTATGAAGAAGGCGACCTCAAGTTTGGCAGCAGTCGGACCAGTCCGCCTTCCAGGTTGGGGACCACGAGATGCTGAATTGCAGTGGTTGGAAACATTGGACGTCATGGCCCGCAACAGACATCAGTGGCGGCAATGTTGTTCCGCAATTTCACCATCCCTTTGATACACACAAAAACTCACAAAACAAAACAAAAAATACAAAATGGCGTGTGTAAAACCAAAAAAACTCGTTTCCCATATTTTTTAATCGCATTAGTGTCCCCCATATATATAGATATACCATTGGCCACGAATCTGATGGTGTACAAATCCATGGTGCTGTCCGTTATTCTATACGGCAGTGAAACGTGGACGATGTGCCGGCGAGATATGCGATATCTCGAGCGGTTCCATCAGCAGTGTTTGCGTCGAATTTTGCGCATCACTTGGGGAGACAGAGTTGCTGACACCGAAGTGTTACGACAAAGTGGAATGTTTGCAGTGGACTGCATACTTTAATTGAGACACCTGAGGTGAGTCGGTCATGTGAGCCTTACGGATTCAACGCGGATACCCAAGCAACTCTCATAAGGTCAGCTAATTACTGGGAAGCGTCATGTGGGGGACCAAAATTACGTTATTAGGACATGATTAAAGTGAGCCTCACACGTTTTAACCTTGATTGCAGGTCATGAGAATCGAAGGCGGTTGATCGGCGTGCACGGCGCGATCTGATCACGAAGGCAGTTGCTGAGGTGCAGGAGAAAGACCTCATGAAGGTAGAGAAGAAGCAGCAAGTGGGTAAGCGGCAAGCACCGATGGATTGTACTCCATGGACATCGAGCGCATGGTGCTGTAGCACATGCGGTCGCGAGTGCCTGAGTCAGGCACATTTAGTGAGCCATGAGCGAGGCCACTCGGGACGACTACCGAAACGACGACGGGTCCTGCAGAGAACGTAAGAAGAACCGCCGCAGCGTTTGTAGGTACGCTGCATTTGAATTACTAACCGCGTGCTTGCATGCGAAGTCTATTTCTTTCAGGTGGTGGGTTTTCAATTTCGTCCTAATGCTTTTCCTACTCACATAAATGTCTACCTGTACCCAATTCCATTAACTTGCACACGTTGGTTAAGCCAGTTGTAGTCAATTCCCATAGCATATTCATTTTTGTGGCATTTCCGTAAACTATACTTTTTGACCTCGTGAACTTATCTCGGATTCCTTTGTAAGCAACTTATTTCATACGCTCATGAAGTAAAGATTTTTGTCACGTCTCCTTATGCATTACTCAATTTTTTCCGTTTGTTAGCTTTCTCTCTAGTGATTGGCTGTTGCTTGAAATCCCCAGTGTGGCTGCGCTTGATGTACATGTTGACAAGGTGCCTACCTGTCTATTACCCACTACCTCGTCCATACTGACTCCAGGAGACAGTTGGTCGTTGCTGGAGGGGACGGAGTGCAGGGTCCTTGTGGCCGTATTAGGATCAAAGAGTGGTTCCATGCACTCAGTGTGGAGCGGACTACGGTCCAGCCACAGCCTTGTGTGCGCTTGATTCCCAAATACAGCGTATTTGTTTTTGTCTGTGAAGGAGTGTGGGCCGGCTCCATTCATGAAACGTGACTCACATTCACATGCCTCCCGGTCTTATTCCTTCGGGTTTACACTGGATACGGGGTGTGTGGTTGGAGCTATGGGTGGTTCAGCGCAAGCCACGGATGGTCCCTCTGTTGGCGCAGGCGTCCGGTGAGTGAGGCAATTCCGAAACCGGATGCCGCAAACCATGTGGAACGGTGCTGAGTGCGATGGACAGCCAACGTTCGATTTCGAATTCCGCGGCAAAAGTCTGGATATTCTCGGTGTGTCTCACACAAACATGTACACCACTCGAACATGCAACCATCTTGTTCCTTATACATAATAAAACTATGATTTCATAATATTTACAGTTGATAGACGAAGCAAGCGGGGGAATCTCCAGGCCACTGCATAGCCCCTCTCCTAGAAGAGTGACGTGGGTGACCCTTCCATCTTCGTGAGAACAGTCACTAACGCGTTCTGCGGACCAAGTGGTGAGACATGGTGCAGCTGCTGGGGGAGAGCTGGCGCGACAGCATGTGAACTGATACACCACATGAGAGGCCGAACCAGCCGAAGGGTAGATCTGATGGTCTTGAAAAGAAAGTTTCCGGGTAGTGTGTCCCCGGCATAGCAACAGCCCGCATAAGCCACATCACCTGCGTCGGTGAACACGTTGTGTACCATGCTGGCCTACTTGGAGAGGACAGTCAAGTCTTGTTTGGACGGTTGCAGCTATCAATATTTGGACCATTCCGTTCTTCATTCGCCTCCCTTGCTACCTGTTTATGTTGTCCGCTGAGTGTAGGGAGACACATTTCGTCCAAAACTGGTGTTACCCACAGTTATCCTACTATGCGATTCGGGCCAAGTTGGGAATCATAGTGTACTATGCAGTGGCTGACCGAAGTAGTTCTGAACCGGGACAATGATTTCACCCTTCCACGAAACTTTCAGACACAGATCCAGGATGGTGGTTCTGCTACAATTTTGGAGACTGCGCATACAATGTCAGTCGTGATCGCATAAGCCTAGCTTCAAAAGCAACCATCTGCAAAGAATTTATAATTTGAGACACTTAAAAGCTCCTTCACAAAACAAGATGCATGGTACAAGCTTCTTAAGTAGATTAATCCCGGTATCCTTACTTAGTTTAAATATCATAGAATGTTTACTTACCACTTTTAATACTACAGGATGTTTTATTAATAATGTCCCGAGCTAGGAGCGGTTGCACTCAATTGCAGACGTACCCCAGAAAGCTGAATTGCTAGCCATGTGAGCGTAAGAAGTCAATGTTATGCTTGTTTGCTTCAGCTATTTGGGAATGCAATAAAAATGAGCAGGTACGTAAGATACAGGATCGACAGGCTTATCGGAGCACTTTTTCCATGTCTTCGGTTTCACACTTGATGTAAACGCATACAATGACATTAAGAGATAAGGCGCAGGAACGCGCTCGTGGGGCTGACAGCAAGGAGCTATGCCAAGCAATAATGCAGTAGCAATTTTCTAACGTATATGTATACATAATTATAAGAATAGAACCACGGCCATTCGAATTCCCTACATACACAGCAGATATCAAATATATCCACACGTTATTTCTGCAATTTCTTCACATGACTAGATAAGCTCAGCGCCAAGTCAACCGCAATGTATCGTTGATACCTCAACCCCCTCCTTTCACAAGGTCTACCGGCGCTCGCGGACGGAACACTACCCCTAGCCGCAAGGATATTAGCAGTGGACTCGTTCCCAATGCTCCCACACATATTTACCGCTCACATAATCCGCAATTACAATGACTCACACAATATTGACGCAAACACTGATTCCACCATTTATGCTATGTTTTCATTGCTTTTGATTAACGCCAGAGGGATTATCAACAAAAGGTATTTCCTAAGCATACTTGCACATTTAAACGCGCTACAAGCAATCCTCGTTACCGAAATGTCCCACTCCACTGATATATTAGACTGTAATCCAATTAGCCCCCTTTAACACATTTTTCGTAAAGAGCGCTGTAAAATCAAAGGTGGAGGATGCTTCATGTAACTTAATCACACATGTACAGCCGAACGGTTTGAACATTCACCATTGGCAAATGTCCCTGATTCTCTCTGGTTCTCCGTCTCAGGAGCGTTCGTTTAATTGCATGTATCCGCAACTCGCCAAATTCATCAACCATGAATGTTGTCTGTATCACCTCAGCTTTCACTTTTGCATCGGAATGAACATCATTACAAAGGGTAAATATAGGTTATTGCAACATGCCGAAGGTACACTGGTCTTCCCACACCCACTTTTCTATACACAGAGTCTTCATTTATTCAGTCAGAGTTGGTTGGACACAGTGGGTTACTATACGAACCAGATTGATGAACACAATATACATGATATTTACATTGGGTGTGGTCAACGTACAGAGAGACGTTTCATAGAACATCCCTGGTAGCGACCGCAACATGATACTTTTAAACTTCACAGTTAAAATGGCCACCAAAATGATAGCTTCTTCTTACTACACCAGCTGCGGTGTTAACTGGAACCCTTCCGGTCTTGCGATTGGGATGCATTTGTTCTCACCAAAAATACATGCACAGCCGTGGCGCACTTCTATCATTCGGTGCAACAGGCCCTAATCCTCGTTGCTGCACAAGAAAAACGAATCAGTGAGGCTTAAGAAGCTGCAAGTGAAAATTCGATGAGTCAGAAATAGAGCAAACCGATGGCGCGCCAAAGAAGGATATGATATTCTACAATGATTTCACAGATGCACCGACTCATTTCTGAAATCAACCACTTACAACCCATGGGTTGAATACATGAAGGTAAAGTAACCCTACGAATGACATATAAATTAAAAGAGCTGGTCAGATTGCTTCATCGAAGAACCAACAAACGCTTTTCATTGATCACTGAACTGGTGGACGACATCCAGGCACCATGTGTGAAGCATTTAGCTCGTCCTTCTCCACCTACATGAACCTTGACACTAACGTTATAATTACACTAAGGCTCTATCTAAAGAGCCTTTGCTCTCCGCAATATCCACCAAGCGGTTATGCGGTACTAAGTAAAAGCTAAGGAAATATTTTACCACCGGATATCATAGCGTACAAACCTTCGATGCGTGGCAAAGGATAACTTTCTACCCTGGTAGCTTGATTAACATTTAACTTCTAGTCTCCACAGATACGAACGGTACCGTCGGGTTTGAGTACAGTAAGAGTTGGGTTACCACAATTCGAATGTTGTACGGGTATGATTACGCCTTCGGATTATAGCCGTTGCTGTTATACTTCACCTTTGTGCGCATAGCATAAGGTGATGTTCGTGCTTTGTAAACCTGGTATTGATGTTTTCCTGGAGATTGATGGATGCTTTCAAATGTTTCAGCTTCCCCAACTTATTTTCGAATAAATTAGAAAATGGTTTCAACAGGTCGTTTGGACTGCCGTCATTGATCACCACCTCATTAATCTGCATCGTTTCTGGGAAGTATCTGATCCAATTTCTGCCCAAGCGATTTGGTCTTTTCTCAGGTAACACGATCCAAGGTATAGTTAATTCCCGCTCGCCTTGCCTGAGTTTAACAATGCACATTCCCAAGGCCCGAATCGGATCTCCCGTTTGGATTTGCAATTTGGAGCCACATGGTTGTAAGGGCGGCAGACTTAATTGTATCACTGTTTATAATGGTAACTGCAGCCCCTGTATCCAGTTCTAAATCGATCGGTTCATTCTCTATCATCAAACGAATCGTATATGGAGGGCACTTGTTGGATGATACAGTATTCAAGTAGACGGAAGTCACATCGTTGTCTGGGTTTAAGAGCACGTTTTTCACCGTAAGCGGCAGCTTAGTATAGCGCCTCGATTGAATGAGATTAGTTGGTAGGGGGTGACGATCTGCGCACGCCGGCTAGGTGGCCTATTTCACCACATTTTCGGCAGATGATTTCTTTGTGGCGACACTCAGAAACACGAGCATGTTGCATTCCGCAGCGATAGCACACGAACTGTTTTCGTGGTTCACATGGAGTCTGTGGTTTAGCAGCTTCGTGAACAGCATCCACGATTTGATAGGCAGTGAATCCATATAGCTGGTGCGAGATATTCTCCCTTTGGCGAACGATTTGACAAGAATTATCCTCCCTGGTATCTGATTCGTTCAAAGATAACAATCTTTTCTGTGCGCAATTAAACGCTGCATTTTCGTTTTTTTTTCAAATTTGCCGGGCGTTCTTTCCTTGTATTTACGCACGGGAATAAATTGATGGACGTGTGCAATAATGTCGTTGACGTTCTCGTTCGGTCTCTGTACAAGTGTTGAAAAGTAGTAACTCGCAGTATAAACATTCTGTTTCAATCCCCACAGTGTGGTATATTCATGCAAGGCCGATGTAATTGTGTCACAATTTTCCACATGAAGTGAATCATTATGTCTCTAGCCTTCATCCCCAGCACTAGTATGTATATTTGTATTTTGTGGAAATCCGAAAGTGAAATCAAAGGATTCCAAACAGGTAGCAGTTCAAGGTAGCTAATAAACTATTTCTTCCACCTCATCCAGTTTGATAAGGTCGCTTTATCATCAGCGGAAGACCAAAATCAGGAGGTGGATTAATGATAGGGTTCATCTGGATTCCGTCGCCAAAAATACAAAGTAACGAATTCAAGTAAAGCATGCCCCCAGAATGCAGATAGGTAAGAACAAGGTACAGTACGAACAGAGTGTATCGGGCAAAGCACTGAGGCATGGCTTACATGACACAGGAGTTAAAGCATGAGTGAAGAACTATTGATTGATCAATGAGAGGCAAATAAATAAGAAGGTGGTGTGACAGAACAAACTAGTAAATATCATCGAAGGTTGTACTATTTATTGATGTGACAAGGTTCGTCCACAAGTATCGAGGAGTTGCGTTTCCGAAGGTACAATCACTTATACAAGGATACATTCATTTGCTTTCGACTTGGTGCGACGAGTGGATGATGGTTTTAAGCACAAAAGTCACGGATCCTTTGTCGTGGTCACTTGACAGCCGAAATATCTATCACAGGTAGCAGCGAACGCCTCTGTGTACAACGACGTACCCGTGACCTTGGAATCGAATATTCTTGTAACGTCATGTTCTGAGAACAGGTCGAGTAACAGACGGCACAAGCCAGACAATCCTTCGCTAACATCTCTCAAAACATGCGTGCAATCACAACTAGGGTTGAACTATTTAAAATCCATAATTGTCCCATCCTGAAGTATCGCAGCAAAATCGGAGGCAATAAAAATTATAAATAAGCACTAAAATAACTCACCAGCTGTAGGACATAACGGTGCTTCGCTGCCACGCGACCACCACCAGTCGCGCGTAGGCTGAGTATACCGCGAGGACGCCCGCCCCTACGCGGATTCAGACTGGTGACCATATGGTTGCAAATCAGACGCGAATACCACTCGGCCACCAGCCGACATTTGAGACAATATGAGGAAATCAGACGGAACATCGATAGAAAACCTCCAACGGTGATTTCCCAAGCAAGTATTAGGCAAAAATGCTAACATAAACTCTCGGGAGCGATGTCAGCAACTGCTGCACAATCGGATTCATGGCAATACCCGTTGCAATCAATTCACCTTAACATTGAAGCACAATTACACGCGAGACCTAGGTAACAAAGACCTTGCCCTGGTTATACAATGGTGCAGGACAAATTTGCGGTATAACTTTCCTCTCATGGTGTATGCTTCTCTGTGGAATCGGTTGCCATTCACCATCAGGTCGTGTGAGACTGTGCAATCCTTTCGCAGTAAGTCGCGAAGCTACCTCTACCTAGACACCATTATGTCGTTATTTTCGTAGGAAAGAGCATTTGAACATCTACGTAATGAAAGTCCAGCTAAAGTCTTATGGGTGTAATACCAGCAATTCACGCAATGTAGTTAGTTCTCCGGGTCTACAACATACTCAAACTGCAAATTTGCCTCCTACCATCGCATAAGACCAAGATTTGGTGCAAATGCCTTGCCAAGGATGCAGGCAAATTTACGAAAGTAATTTATGTTTCGTGATTTCTGAAAGTTTTGAATACAAAGCGGTTTTCGCAGGATTTTTTATGGAAACGTTTCGCTCTTAACACAAGAGCTTCTTCGCGCTTGCGTAAGGAGCGTAACGGCGCCATAATGTAATGCTACAAAAACCGATTTCTACTCAAAACTTCAGAATTCTTGAGACCCCAATGGGTTCCTAGCATATTCAGATATGTCGAATAACTTGATATTGCTCTTGCAAGTGCATGATATCACCTCTATATCTAGGTTCTGTGCCAGGTATTGTCACGGCTTTTCACTTGATGAGAGATGTGCCCATTTTTGTTAGTTTCATTATCGTCATGCAGTGTAGTTTCGACTATACGCAATACTGACCTGGAACCTAAATTTGCCACTGTTACTGTGCACCCGGTACCGATCACATGTAGTACGCTCGATATGTTACGGACTGCTCGGACAAGCGATGGAAATTTGCTCAGGTACACCGGCTAGCGGCCGGGCCAGAATACGAACTAATGGTAACTCTTTCCGACAAAAGATCTGTTAAAGTTTTGCTGAGGGAGAACGTTCAAACACCTCATCCGAGGTTGACCAACTACAATCAGGTGACCTCAAGCCCTGACACTTTCATCCCTGGTTGCCTTCCGTTAACACCAATGTGTTAACCTTCTCGGGATTATACCTGCCCTCCCTCCATGGACGCATACATCTTGCGCTGTGCTTACATCTAGGGGGTCTTATTGGCTAATGTCCCATGACCATTCAGCGTGTCACTGGTAGTGCGTGAATTTAACCCCTTAGAGAGAGGATGAATTGTTGCACGCGTGAACTGGACTGAAGAACATGTTATTGGGTTTTTAATAAGGCAACTTATTAGCACTATGCGTGAAGTTGCCTGTAAAAAGTATAGTGCTTGCCTAAGGAATATAATGAGCGAGGATTCATGTCTTTAAACCTTTGGTTGTCTAGATGAAGTATTCCGTGTGGTTCGCGAGGGTACCCAATAAGTGCACCAATTTTGAGCGATTGGACCACCGTGGCGGTATGTTTAGTGGTCATACCTACCCAAGTGCGGTTTTCACCGGAGGATTGCATATGATCGACGATAATACCATGCCAGCAATATGAGTATTCCTAAGTGAAATTCTCGAGCAGACAGGCTCGGATAACTGGAAAATGTTCTGTTGTTCTTTATAGAGTTAGTGGATAATTGATGTATTCTATTTTCATCCGTATCAGCACAGACGGGAAGTCGGGACTGACAGAAGTCCAACGGAAAGTAGGGCTTGAAGGTGTAAACATGGCAAACGACTACGGTTGGTTTCACTGCAACAAACGCTTGATGTTGTTGTCAGGCTATCCAACAGAAAACGTAACCTAAACTTAAGCTATCACGGACAGACTCAATTCGAAAACCACCACACATTCGGAGCAACTGGAAAATCATTACATGTCCAAAGTAACTCATGGTGAACATCGCAAGGCAGTTAATAAGTCACTGAAATTATTGGAGAATGGGCCAGCACAGTACTCCTGCGGTCAGTCATGTTCACCATACTGTACTGTGTCGCAGACTTGGAGGATACGCTGAATTATAGTCGATCTAGTAACTAAAGCATGTGCGTTATATACTCGTCAGACCTTGTGTGTTCCATCTGCACCACCAATAGTCGGGTTAATTCTTCTTAGTCATTGGACAAATACGCTCTGGATAAGGGCTACCAAAAAAAAGAAGCGACACTTTGCTTCAGTTCAGAATGTAGGGAAATTCACTGTCATTACTTCAAGTTGATGCAATACGGGTTGCGGTTATGCTAGTGGACTCAATAAGAGAATAAGTAGAACGCAACCTACGTTGACAGGTTAATTCAACAAAGCGACGAAAAGCAGAGATGGTTTGGGAATCTTAATTGTCCCCGCAGAGCAGATGGGTCATCTGGCGGCATAGCTAGGTGTGCATAGCAGGTAGTGCACTCCTTCGTCAATCGGCTTAATGGCTAAACCAAATCTAAGCAGATAACTTATCATTAAACCATGTACCTTAGATACCTACTCACCTTCCCCTCCCAGCCCATTGCAGCATGATGTGTGAAACACGTTCGCCTTCAGTGGACTAAATAAAGTGTATTATCCACGTATGCGCTAAGCAAATTGTGTTCCATGATTACTGTCATTCATATCGGGACACAGTTTCTTTGCTTAGCTGTCCATCGTCCAAATCAATCGTTTTGTCTTCTCTCATTTACGTTATCGTCCCGTACAAATACTATACTTTATTTCGTTCATAAATCTCTATGTATTGCTTGTATGCTGCACCCCGTGGCCACTTTTATACCCTTATCACTTTAAATTGGAAGTTTTGCAACTCAGTTTGGACGCATTTTAAACCCCTTTGGACATTTTGAAAACAAAGTCGCAAAATACATTGGACATATCACAAAACAAAGTGACGTTTTGAGAAACAAATTTAAAATTTTGCAAACCATTTTGGATAGATTATATGTCAAGCAGAAAAGCAGTAAATTGATAGCAAGAAATGAGGAGTAAGGCGACTAGACGATCTTCAGACTACATTGTAGTCATGCTAATGCAACTGAATTGTTTAAACAGCATATGCCTCTGCAAAACCTCTTGCTCGTGTACTCTGACCACTTCGACCAAAGGCAGTGACTGAGTCTCCCCCTCTTTCCCCATCGGTCTTCGTGTAGTTTATGTATCTCAAACTTTGCACAAGGATCTGCGTGTCTGTGTGACGAGTAGAGAGTCAAATTCCCCAATCGCGTAGTCTACCATGAGTTAAAGAAATGTTACTTGGTTTTAGAGGGTCGTTATGAAGCACGCTTTTTGTAAATGAATTGTGACGCGCAATCGCACTATGGACGTCGATTCCCGTAACTGATGAAGCAGCTGGGAGGTGACCAAGTAATCCCCTGCAACTCTATGTGGTTTCGCGTACTTCTTGTGGGTGTGAGGGCGAACCTATTCAACTGCTGGATTCTTGGATCAGTGCAGGCTAGCATGACTCCACCAAACACAGGCTAGCTTTAATGGCCTACTGCTGCAAATCGTTATTAAAGAAAAGGTGATAAGACGACTGGACGATGTTCAGACCACATTGTGCTCATGCGAAAGCAACGGGGTTGTGCGAGCACTCCTCTTGATTATGGGCGTCGTTCACTTCGAGCAAAACAAGTGACGCCTGTCCTTCCATGGGCTTTCGAGTGTTCAGTGGGTGTATGGACGAACCTATGCAACTACTGGACTATTGAAACAGTGTAGGCCATCATGACTCCACCAAAACCAGCACGATTTTATTTGCCTTGTGTTGCTCGAAACGAGCAAAATTAGCGACAAACGACAGTCGCCTACGGCTAGTACAGTTCTGTTGCATTCCAGTGACCAGAATGCACTCTGAACATGGTCTAGTCGCCTTACTCCCCAATTGTTACTAGCAAATTACTAATTTTTATATTTAGAATACAAGGGTGTACGAACTGGTTTGCAAATGTCCAATTTGTTTTGCAACACGTCCAAAGTGGTTAGAAAGACGTTCAACGTATTTTGCTAAACGCCCAAAGTTGTTTTGCAAAACGTCCAGTGTGGTATGAATAACCTTCAGTGAAAAATGAAAATAGTATATTTTACTCCCTAATTGGATGAAGCACCAGAGTAACATTAAACGCTCTCCAGTAGTACCCCGAGGCAAAGCTTTCTAAAACAATGGGCGTTCATCTTCTGTTGCAAGGCTAGATGAAACTAGAAGTGAAGGGATTGCTGCAAAAAGGAATTATGTTTGCTCTAACAAAATATGTCTGTAACACCAGGCCCAATTCATGTTGAATAATATGATCAGGGCAATTTCGTTGGACCGTGTCTCACTTTGATGAGAAGCTACCTACTATCGTTATGATAATAATAATAATAATAATAAAATTATTGCTACTAACATGTGAAGGACATCAAACATGCATGTAAAGAGTACAGTGAATGACCACTAACCTGATAAAGTGGAATGTGATAAAAGCCTTCGGAAGGGCTAAACTGGTTGTCAGGGAAAAACCATAGGCGAGACAAATCGGTGGATACCAATAACTCGGGAGCCACATTTGAGAAATCTTTCGGTCTGGGGTGAACAGTGAACTCGGTGGCGATATATTTGTTCGGGGTTGGAAGAGTCATCTCTTTATCACATTCCACTTCACGCCAAGCCTAAAAGCATAGACAGCGTAAAATTAAACAGCAAAATCAGGGCAAACTCATATGAAAGCCATAGCATCGCCGATGAAGTAAACAGATGATGTGTGCAGAAAATTTTACTTAAGTATCTCTAAGTTCAGCTAGCAGAGATGAGCGATCATTTTCCAAAGCGCGTGCGCTGTAATTTAATTCAAGCATTATTCGTCTATTCAAAGATCAGTTATTTGGGAAAATCAAGGGAATTAGGCCCAAAGTGAAACATCATCACCAACATATCTCAGCTAATGTGCCGCTAGGAGTGTAACTTAATGAGCAAACGCACATTACATGTGTAGACCATCCAAAACAGAACAAAGCGCTTTAAAAGACTGCATGTGCACCCATTCTAAAAGATGCATAGTGAACAATGATCTCTCACGGATTAAAAAGCAAGTGCTTGACGCGTATCGTAGTGTGGTTCGGACGCATATTATAAAATCAAAAATTATGTCAGTCATCTAACGATAGTCTGACGAGTTAAAGTGCGTTGATAAAAGAAAATCAGGGTGGAAATCAAAGTGTGAACGCAAGCATACAAAAGAACAGGGGAGTTGCAGTGAACGTTTAAAGGGTGCGAAAAGTAAAAATATGGTCGCTCACGACATGCGCCGCATCCTTAGGTCCATGTGGCACGTAAATCCTGTAGAAGGGCATAATTAACGTTAATCACAATGGCGTAGTTTAGGGAACGAAGTGGTGGGAGCTAACAGCAACATCCAACCGAGTTTCGGAAATGCCCCAAAGTAGGAGATGAGAGAACTAAGTTTTGGGAGAGTTACAGGGTTAGCAAACTCGCAGAGAAAAGTAATTCCACCGTACACTCTAGACGGCTATACTGTTCACTCAATTTCAGGCAGTCATCTCTGAGCTTAGTGTTGCAGCTAAGTTTCAGCAAATGGTAGCATACTTGGTTGAAGTTTACTCCGTATTTGGTATACTAATATGCGATCATCGGCGTAGCCTTCGGTAGCGTCCGCTGAAAATGCCCAGCAATTTCAGTCTTTTTTCGGTAGGATTAACTGCAGTAGAACTTGACATTTTATCTTGCCCTGTGTTGTGTTTGAATGTCGCAATCCTAGGTTTCGCTTCAGCTAAGAGTGCGTAAGCGATTTAACGTGACGACACGTCGTTAGGGAATTAGTACCTTAATTGGGAAGATGATGGGTCAAAATCTTTTGAATGCACTTTAGCCGTAGTAGGACCAACGAGTTGCATGCCTTTTCCCAGGCAGCATATTTCATTACTGTGTTTGAATATTACGTTTACTCCGCATACGAGCAAACATGATCCAGGAGTTCCTGAGAGAGAGCTTAATCTGGGCAATATGGTGCCCCCAAGCCTAATACATGTATCCATGCCTATAGTGTGATTACACTAGGCAACATTTGTCTACGTTGAATGTAGGGGTTATTTTTGGAACTGGCCAGTTCGTCAATGGTGTTAAGATCGCAGTCCGTGGAGCTCAGGTCCTCTGATCGCTCACCATATCTTGGTATCATCAGGAAAATCGGAAGCAATCGATCTCGTTAGATTCCTTTATGAAAAACCAAGAATGGTGGAGCACTGTCACCGAGGCGAAACGGTTTACTACGATGGTACACTCTAGCAGGCTGCAGCATATGAACGTGACACGATTTCGAGATGTCCTGCTGTATGACACGGGTGTTGCTACCCAACGACGGTAGCACGGCTCAGTCACGCTGGTAGCTGATGAAATCAGACCATCATCACACGGGTTGCTACGTGACAGAGCGCGATAACAGCTGGCCAGTGCGGACTGTAAGTAGGCTTAAAAGCTGTTCAGGACCAGTGGCTTGAATCAGTTCAGGAACTTACAAAAGTTGATGATAGCTAATGACCTATACAATGAACCGTGTTCTATGTCTAACCTACTTCGGTCTAGCAGACTTCGGTGTTCTGTTGTTGTTCCCGGCTGGGTTGGTGTGGCAGAGAGCAGAGGGAGGGTAGCGATCACAACAAGCACCTAGCAGCGGAGCCTTGTAGTACACGCACTCCACATCAATTGCATCGGACAGATATTCCGGGCTCTCACTTCCAACCGACGTCTTGTGGAAAATTATTTATCCAACCCAGGATTGTGTCGCCAAATGCCGTAGTTCCGAAGTCTGTGAAGGGAATTCATAGGTCTAAGCGATCGAACGCTTTTGAGAAGTTCAGGTAGATGATCTCGACTCCTGCTTCATAACCAACGGCTTCAGTCCAGCTAATGCGTGCAATAATAAGTTAGTGGTAGATGAGTGCTTTTGACTGAAGCCATGTTGCTTCGTGGGTCATTAGCTATGCTTTTCCAAGTACTGCATCAGCGCATCTGAGTTGATTGATTCCATAAGGTTGAATAACATGGGAAGCGGCGTTTTCGAACAACCATTGTAGGGTCAGTGATAACTACTTCAAGTATGAATAGAAGTGATGAATCCTCGCTTCCATACTGGTGGAATTTATGGTTATGCGCTCTAGCAGCGATAATAGAAATATGGCCAATGTTACCCCTAAATCACTGTTTACTGCCTGCGGAGCCTTTGGTCGAGAATTATCCACTCCAGAATGATCTGTGGTTATACAGGGATAACAATTTCTTCAACACAGCTTCTACGGTGAAGGTATATGTTGGATGAACCTAATGGTGGAGTAATTGGAGACGAGAATATGGTTGAACTGTGGCCTGCTGCAATGCATTTGGAGTACCGAAACCGACTACTTCGATTGCTGAGTCCGCGTACCCTCATAAGCCGTGGACCTGTTGGGATACCGCACTTCACCTTGCTAGGGCCATTAACGTCTGCTGTAAGAATTTCAGCGTTTCGTGCAGAATTAACCTCATTAACTCCTGCTGATAGGTCACCCTATCCCCGCGATAAATTCGCACAGAGGTTAGCGAGGTGCCTATCGTATGCTGTCCAGAGTGACGGTTGTTTCTGAGATCCTCAGAATGGACTCCTTGTGGATTTTACGATCGAGAGATGGCTGTTCCGATACGTGGCGCTACCAGTGCGATATACGTCTTTATGAACGTTTCTCAGGCCGCGTTGTGGGGTATTCAGTTGAGTGGGTCTAAGATCTATCCTTAAACAAGCGTGGATAACATGTGTAGTATGTGACAATCTGTTATATCATCGGCCCCTCCATTTCAGCCCAATAGTCAAACGAGCAGGGTGACATGGTCAATGTGACCCAATGGTGTTGGATTGTAACTATACCCTCTACCATGAGAGTTTTTCGTTGGGTGAGCACAAGAATCAAGTATCGACGGCTTGTTAGCAGTTTCAAAACCTTGGGTAGGAGAGATGAATGGTAGTGCACAGAGGGTGGCTGGAAATT
>CALYDF020000107.1:30966-59281 GCA_944474145.2 Dicrocoelium dendriticum
GCTGAGTGCGATGGACAGCCAACGTTCGATTTCGAATTCCGCGGCAAAAGTCTGGATGTTCTCGGTGTGTCTCACACAAACATGTACACCACTCGAACATGCAACCATCTTGTTCCTTATACATAATAAAACTATGATTTCATAATATTTACAGTTGATAGACGAAGCAAGCGGGGGAATCTCCAGGTCACTGCATAGCCCCTCTCCTAGAAGAGTGACGTGGGTGACCCTTCCATCTTCGTGAGAACAGTCACTAACTGGCGTTCTGCGGACCAAGTGGTGAGACATGATGCAGCTGCTGGGGGAGAGCTGGCGCGACAGCATGTGAACTGATACACCACATGAGAGGCCGAACCAGCCGAAGGGTAGATCTGATGGTCTTGAAGAGAAAGTTTCCGGGTAGTGTGTCCCCGGCATAGCAACAGCCCGCATAAGCCACATCACCTGCGTCGGTGAACACGTTGTGTACCATGCTGGCCTACTTGGAGAGGACAGTCAAGTCTTGTTTGGACGGTTGCAGCTATCAATATTTGGACCATTCCGTTCTTCATTCGCCTCCCTTGCTACCTGTTTATGTTGTCCGCTGAGTGTAGGGAGACACATTTCGTCCAAAACTGGTGTTACCCACAGTTATCCTACTATGCGATTCGGGCCAAGTTGGGAATCATAGTGTACTATGCAGTGGCTGACCGAAGTAGTTCTGAACCGGGACAATGATTTCACCCTTCCACGAAACTTTCAGACACAGATCCAGGATGGTGGTTCTGCTACAATTTTGGAGACTGCGCATACAATGTCAGTCGTGATCGCATAAGCCTAGCTTCAAAAGCAACCATCTGCAAAGAATTTATAATTTGAGACACTTAAAAGCTCCTTCACAAAACAAGATGCATGGTACAAGCTTCTTAAGTAGATTAATCCCGGTATCCTTACTTAGTTTAAATATCATAGAATGTTTACTTACCACTTTTAATACTACAGGATGTTTTATTAATAATGTCCCGAGCTAGGAGCGGTTGCACTCAATTGCAGACGTACCCCAGAAAGCTGAATTGCTAGCCATGTGAGCGTAAGAAGTCAATGTTATGCTTGTTTGCTTCAGCTATTTGGGAATGCAATAAAAATGAGCAGGTACGTAAGATACAGGATCGACAGGCTTATCGGAGCACTTTTTCCATGTCTTCGGTTTCACACTTGATGTAAACGCATACAATGACATTAAGAGATAAGGCGCAGGAACGCGCTCGTGGGGCTGACAGCAAGGAGCTATGCCAAGCAATAATGCAGTAGCAATTTTCTAACGTATATGTATACATAATTATAAGAATAGAACCACGGCCATTCGAATTCCCTACATACACAGCAGATATCAAATATATCCACACGTTATTTCTGCAATTTCTTCACATGACTAGATAAGCTCAGCGCCAAGTCAACCGCAATGTATCGTTGATACCTCAACCCCCTCCTTTCACAAGGTCTACCGGCGCTCGCGGACGGAACACTACCCCTAGCCGCAAGGATATTAGCAGTGGACTCGTTCCCAATGCTCCCACACATATTTACCGCTCACATAATCCGCAATTACAATGACTCACACAATATTGACGCAAACACTGATTCCACCATTTATGCTATGTTTTCATTGCTTTTGATTAACGCCAGAGGGATTATCAACAAAAGGTATTTCCTAAGCATACTTGCACATTTAAACGCGCTACAAGCAATCCTCGTTACCGAAATGTCCCACTCCACTGATATATTAGACTGTAATCCAATTAGCCCCCTTTAACACATTTTTCGTAAAGAGCGCTGTAAAATCAAAGGTGGAGGATGCTTCATGTAACTTAATCACACATGTACAGCCGAACGGTTTGAACATTCACCATTGGCAAATGTCCCTGATTCTCTCTGGTTCTCCGTCTCAGGAGCGTTCGTTTAATTGCATGTATCCGCAACTCGCCAAATTCATCAACCATGAATGTTGTCTGTATCACCTCAGCTTTCGATTTTGCATCGGAATGGACATCAATACAAAGGATAAATATAGGTTATTGCAACATGTCGAAGGTACACTGGTCTTCCCACACCCACTTTTCTATACACAGAGCCTTCATTTATTCAGTCAGAGTTGGTTGGACACAGTGGATTACTATACCAACTAGGATGACGAACACATTAGACATGATGCTTATATTGAGTATGGCTAACGTACAGAGAGACGTTTCATAGAACATCCCTGGTTGTGACGGCCACATGATACTCTTAACCTTCACAGTGAAAATAGCCACCAAACAGGTAGCTCCTTCTTACTACACCAGCTGCGGTATTAACTGGAACCCTTCCGGTCTTGCGATTGGGATGCATTTGTTCTCACCAAAAATACATGCACAGCGGTGGCGCACTTCTATCATTCGATGCAACAAGCCCTAATCCTCGTTGCTGCACAAGAACAACGAATCAGTGAAGTTTAAGAAGCTGCAAGCGAAAATTCGATGTGTCAGAAATAGAGCAAACCGATGGCGCGCCAAAGAAGGATATGATATTCTACAATGATTTCACAGATGCACCGACTCATTTCTAAAATCAAGTACTTACAATCCATGGGGTGAATACATGAAGGTAAAGTAACCCTACGAATGACATATAAATTAAAAGAGCTGGTCAGATTGCTCCGTCGAAGTAGAAACAAACGCTTTTTATTGATCACTGAACTGGTGGACGACATCCAGGCACCATGTGTGAAGCATTTAGTTCGTCCTTCTCCATCTACATGAACCTTTACACTAACGTTATAATTACACTAAGGCTCTATCTAAAGAGCCTTTGCTCTCCGCAATATCCACCAAGCGGTTATGCGTAACTAAGATAAATCTAAGGAAATATTTTACCACCGGATATCGTAGCGTACACACCTTCGATGCGTGGCAAAGGATAACTTTCTACCTTGGTAGCTTGATTAACATTTAACTTCTAGTCTCCGCAGATACGAACGGTACCGTCGGGTTTGAGTACAGTAAGAGTTGAGGTACCACAATCCGAATGTTGTACGGTTATGATTACGCCTTCGGATTATGTCCGTTGAAGTTATACTTCACCTTTGTGCGCATAGCATAAGGTGATGTTCGTGCTTTGTAAACCTGATATTGATGCTTTCCTGGAGATTGATGGATGCTTTCAAATGCTTCAGCTTCCCCAACTTATTTTCGAATACATTAGAAAAATGTTTCAGCAGGTCGTTTGGACTGCTGTCATTGATCACCACCTCATTAATCTGCATCGTTTCTGGGAAGTATCTGATCCAATTTCTACCCAAGCGATTTGGTCTTTCCTCAGGTAACACGATCCAAGGTATAGTTAATTCTCGCTCGCCTTGCCTGAGTTTAACAATGCACATTCCCAAGGCCCGAATCGGATCTCCCGTTTAGATTTGCAATTTGGAGCCACATGGTTGTAAGGGCGGCAGACTTAATTGCATGCCTGGTTATAATGGTAACTGCAACTCCTGTATGCCGTTCCACATCGATCGGTTCATTCTCCATCATCAAACAAATCCTATATGGAGGGCATTTGTTGGGTGATACAGTATTCAAGTAGACGGAAGTCACATCGTTGTCTGGGTTTAAGAGCACGTTTTTCACCGTAAGCGGCAGCTTAGTATAGCGCCTCGATTGAATGAGATTAGTTGGTAGGGGGGTGACGATCTGCGCACGCCGGCTAGGTGGCCTATTTCACCACATTTTCGGCAGATGATTTATTTGTGGCGACATTCAGAAACACGAGCATGTTGCATTCCGCAGCGATAGCACACGAACTGTTTTCGTGGTTTACATGGAGTCTGTGGTTTAGCAGCTGCGTGAACAGCATCGATGATTTGATAGGCAGTGAATCCATATAGCTGGTGCGAGATATTCTCCCTTTGGCGAACGATTTGACAAGAATTATCCTCCCTGGTATCTGATTCGTTCAAAGATAACAATCTTTTCTGTGCGCAATTAAACACTGCATTTTCGTTTCTTTTTCAAATTTGCCGGGCGTTTTTTCATTGTATTCACGATCGGGAATAAATTGATGGATGTGTGCAATAATGTCGTTGACGCTCTCGTTCGGTCTCTGTACAAGTTTTGAAAAGTAGTATCTCGCAGTATAAACATTCTGTTTCAATCCCCACAGTGTGGTATATTTATGCAAGGTCAATGTAATAGTGTCACAATTCTCCACATGAAGTGAATCATTATGTCTCTAGCCTTCATCCCCAGCACTAGTATGTATATTCGTATTTTGTGGAAATCCGAAAGTGAAATCAAAGGATTCCAAACAGGTAGCAGTTCAAGGTAGTTAATAAACTATTTCTTCCACCTCATCCAGTTTGATAAGGTCGCTTTATCATCAGCGGAAGACCAAAATCAAAAGGTGGATTAATGATAGGGTTCATCTGGATTCCGTCGCTAATAATACATAGTAACGAATTCAAGTAAAGCATGCCCCCAGAATGCAGATAGGTAAGAACAAGGTACAGTACGAACAGAGTGTATCGGGCAAAGCACTGAGACATGGCTTACATGACACAGGAGTTAAAGCATGAGTGAAGAACTATTGATTGATCAATGAGAGGCAAATAAATAAGAAGGTGGTGTGACAGAACAAACTAGTAAATATCATCGAAGGTTGTACTATTTATTGATGAGATAAGGTTCGTCCACAAGTATCGAGGAGTTGCGTTTCCGAAGGTACAATCACTTATACAAGGATACATCCATTTGCTTTCGACTTGGTGCGACGAGTGGATGACGGTTTTAAACACAAAAGTCACAGATCATAAATTGCGGTCGCTTGACAGCCGAAATATCTATCACAGGTAACAGCGAACGCCTCTGTGTACAACGACCTACCCGTGACCTTGGAATCAAATATTCTTGTAGCTTCATATTCTGAGAACAGGTCGAGTAACAGACGGCACAAGCCAGACAATGCTTCGCTAACATCTCTCAAAACATGCGTGCAATCACAACTAGGGTTGAACAATTTAAAATCCATAATTGTCCCATCCTGAAGTATCGCAGCAAAATCGGAGGCAATAAAAATTATAAATAAGCACTAAAATAACTCACCAGCTGTGGGACGTAACGGTGCTTCGCTGCCACGCGACCATCACCAGTCGCGCGTAGGCTGAGTATACCGCGAGGACGCCCGCCCCTACGCGGATTCAGACTGGTGACCATATAGTTGCAAACCAGACGCGAATACCACTCGGCCACCAGCCGACATTTGAGGCAATATGAGGAAATCAGACGGAACATCGATAGAAAACCTCCAACGGGGATTTCCCAAGCAAGTATTAGGCAAAAATGCTAACATAAACTCTCGGGAGCGATGTCAGCAACTGCTGCACAATCTGATTCATGGCAATACCCGTTGCAATCCATTCACCTTAACATTGAAGCACAATTACACGCGAGACCTAGGTAACAAAGACCTTGCCCTATTTATACAATGGTGCAGGACAAATTTGCGCTATAACTTTCCTTTCATGGTGTATGCTTCTCTGTGGAATCGGTTTCCATTCAGCATCAGGTCGTGTGATACTGTGCAATCCTTTCGCAGTAAGTTGCGAAGCTACCTCTACCTAGACACCATTAAGTCGTTATTTTCGTAGGAAAGAGCATTTGAACATCTACGCAATGAAAGTCCAGCTAAAGTCTTATGGGTGTAATACCAGCACTTCACGCAATGTAGTTAGTTCTTCGGGTCTACAACATACTCAAACTGCAAATTTGCGTCCTACCATCGCATAAGACCAAGATATGTGTTAAATGCCTTGCCAAGAATGCAGGCAAATTTACGAAAGTAATTTATGTTTCGTGATTTCTGAAAGTTTTGAATACAAAGCGGTTTTCGCAGGATTTTTTATGGAAACGTTTCGCTCTTAACACAAGAGCTTCTTCACTCTTGCGTAAGGAGCATAACGGCGCCATAATGTAATGCTACAAAAACCGATTTCTACTCAAAACTTCAGAATTCTTGAGACCCCGGTGGGTTCGAAGCATATTCAGAGATGTCGAATAACTTGATATTGCTCTTGCAAGTGCATGATATCACCTCTATATCTAGGTTCTGTGCCAGGTATTGTCACGGATTTTCACTTGATGAGAGATGTGCCCATTTTGTTATCCTCATGCGGTGTATGGTTTCGACCAGAGGCAAAACTAACTTAGATCCTAAATGTGCCACTGTTACTGTGCACCCGGTACCGATCACATGTGGTGCGCTCGATATGTTACGGACTGCTCGGACAAGCGATGGAAATTTGAACAGATACACCGGCTAACGGCCGGGCCAGAATACGAACTAATGGTAACTCTTTCCGGCAAAAAATCTGTTAAAGTTTTGCTGAGGGAGAACGTTCAAACACCTCATCCGAGGTTGACCAACTACAGTCAGGTGACCTCAAGCCCTGACACTTTCATCACCGGTTGCCCTCCGTTAACACCAATGTTTTAAGCTACACAGGATTATACCTGCCCTCCCTCCATGGACGCATACATCTAGCGCTGTGCTTACATCTAGGGGGTCTTATTGGCTAATGTCCCATGACCATTCAGCGTGTCACTGGTAGTGCGTGAATTTAACCCCTCAGAGAGAGGATGAATTGTTGCACCCGTGAACTGGAATGAAGAACATGTTATTTGGTTTTTAATAAGGCAACTTATTAGCATTATGCGTGGAGTTGCCTGTAAAAAGTATAGTGCTTGCCTATGGAATATAATGAGCGAGGATTCATGTCTTTAAACTTTTGGTGGTCTAGATGAAGTATTCCGTGTGGTTCGCGTGGGTACCCAATAAGTGCACCAATTTTGAGCGATTGGACCACCGTGACGCTATGTTTAGGGGTCATACCTACCCAAGTGCGGTTTTCACCGGAGGATTGCATATGATCGACGATAATACCATGCCAGCAATATGGGTATTCCTAAGTAAAATTTTCGAGCAGACAGGCTCGGATAACTGGAAAATGTTCTGTTGTTCTTTATAGAGTTAGTGGATGATCGATGCATTCTATTTTCATCCGTATCAGCACAGACGGGAAGTGAAGTCGGGACTGACAGAAGTCCAACGGAAAGTAGGACTTGAAGGTGTAAACATGACAAACGACTACGGTTAGTTTCGCTGCAACAAACGCTTGATGTTGTTGTCAGGCTATCCAACAGAAAACGTAATCTAAACTTAATCTGTCACGGACAGACTCAATTCGAAAACCACCACACATTCGGAGCAACTGGAAGATCATTACATGTCCAAAGTAACTCGTGGTGAACATCGCAAGGCAGTTAATAAGTCACTGAAATTATTGGAAAATGGGACAGCACAGTACTCCTGCTGTCAGTCATGTTCACCATACCGTACTGTGTCGCAGACTTGGAGGATACGCTGAATTATAGTTGATCTAGTAACTAAAGCATGTGCGTTAGATGTTCATCAGACCTTGTGTGTTCCATCTGTACCACCAATAGTGGGGTTAATTCTTCTTAGTCATTGGAAAAATACGCTCTGGATAATGGATACCAAAAAAAAGAAGCGACACTTTGCTTCAGTTCAGAATGTAGGGAAATTCACTGTCATTACTTCAAGTTGATGCAATACGGGTTGCGGTTATGCTAGTGGACACAATAAGAGAATAAGTAGAACGCAACCTACATTGACAGGTTAATTCAGCAAAGCGACGAAAAGCAGAGATGGTTTGGGAATCTTAACTGTCCCGACAGAGCAGATGGGTCATCTGGCATAGCTAGGTGTGCATAGCAGGCAGTGCACTCCTTCGTCAATCGGCTTAATGGCTAAACCAAATCTAAGCAGATAACTGACCATTAAACCATGTACCTTAGATACCTACTCACCTTCCCCTCCCAGCCCATTGCAGCATGATGTGTGAAACACGTTCGCTTTCAGTGGACTAAATAAAGTGTATTATCCACGTATGCGCTAAGTAAATTGTGTTCTATGATTACTGTCATTCATATTGGGACACAGTTTCTTTGCTTAGCTGTCCATCGTCCAAATCAATCGTTTTGTCTGCTCTCATTTACGTTATCGTCCCGTACCAATACTATACTTTATTTCGTTCAGAAACCTCTATGTATTGCTTGTATGTTGCACCCCGTGGCCACGTTTATACCCTTATCACTTTAAATTGGAAGTTTTGCAACTCAGTTTGGACGCATTGTAAACGCCTTTGAACATTTTGAAAACAAAGTCGCAAAATACATTGGATATATCACAAAACAAAGTGACGTTTTGAGAAACAAATTTAAAATTTTGCAAACCACTTTGGATAGATTATATGTCAAGCAGCAAAGCAGTAAATTGATAGCAAGAAATGAGGAGTAAGGCGACTAGACGATCTTCAGACTACATTGTAGTCATGCTAATGCAACTGAATTGTTTAAACAGCATATGCCTCTGCAAAACCTCTTGCTCGTGTACTCTGACCACTTCGACCAAAGGCAGTGACTGAGTTCCCCCTCTTTCCCCATCGGTCTTCGTGTAGTTTATGTATCTCCAACTTTACACAAGGATCTGCGTGTCTGTGTGACGAGTGGAGAGTCAGATTCCCCAATCGCGTAGTCTACCATGAGTTAAAGAAATGTTACTTAGTTTTAGAGGGTCGTTGTGAAGCACGCGTTTTGTAAATGAATTGTGACGCGCAATCTCACTATGGACGGCGATTCCCATTGAAGTAAACTATGGCCCATTCGTACACTTGGACCGTAACTGATGAAGCAGCTGGGAGGTGACCAAGTAATCCCCTGCAACTCTATGTGATTTCGCGTACTTCTTGTGGGTGTGAGGGCGAACCTATTCAACTGCTCGATTATTGGATCAGTGCAGGCTAGCAAGACTCCACCAAATATAGGCTAGCTTTAATGGCCTACTGCTGCAAATCGTTATTAAAGAAAAGGTGATAAGACGACTGGACGATGTTCAGACCACATTGTGCTCACGCGAAAGCAACGGGGTTGTGCGAGCACTCCTCTTGATCATGGGCATCGTTCACTTCGAGCAAAACAAGTGACGCTTGTCCTTCCATGGGCTTTCGAGTGTTCAGTGGGTGTATGGACGAACCTATGCAACTACTGGACTATTGAAACAGTGTAGGCCATCATGACTCCACCAAAACCAGCACGATTTTATTTGCCTTGTGTTGCTCGAAACGAGCAAAATTAGCGACAAACGACAGTCGCCTACGGCTAGTACAGTTCTGTTGCATTCCAGTGACCAGAATGCACTCTGAACATGGTCTAGTCGCCTTACTCCCCAATTGTTACTAGCAAATTACTAATTTTATATTTAGAATACAAGGTGTACGAACTGGTTTGCAAATGTCCAATTTGTTTTGCAACACGTCCAAAGTGGTTAGAAAGACGTTCAACGTATTTTGCTAAACGCCCAAAGTTGTTTGCAAAACGTCCAGTGTGGTATGAATAACCTTCAATGAAAAATGAAAATAGTATATTTTACTCCCTAATTGGATGAAGCACCAGAGTAACATTAAACGCTCTCCAGTAGTACCCCGAGGCAAAGCTTTCTAAAACAATGGGCGTCATCTTCTGTTGCAAGGCTAGATGAAACTAGAAGTGAAGGGATTGCTGCAAAAGGAATTATGTTTGCTCTAACAAAATATGTCTGTAACACCAGGCCCAATTCATGTTGAATAATATGATCAGGGCAATTTCGTTGGACCGTGTCTCACTTTGATGAGAAGCTACCTACTATCGTTATGATAATAATAATAATAATAAAATTATTGCTACTAACATGTGAAGGACATCAAACATGCATGTAAAGAGTACAGTGAATGACCACTAACCTGATAAAGTGGAATGTGATAAAAGCCTTCGGAAGGCTAAACTGGTTGTCAGGGAAAAACCATAGGCGAGACAAATCGGTGGATACCAATAACTCGGGAGCCACATTTGAGAAATCTTTCGGTCTGGGGTGAACAGTGAACTCGGTGGCGATATACTTGTTCGGGGTTGGAAGAGTCATCTCTTTATCACATTCCACTTCACGCCAAGCCTAAAAGCATAGACAGCGTAAAATTAAACAGCAAAATCAGGGCAAACTCATATGAAAGCCATAGCATCGCCGATGAAGTAAACAGATGATGTGTGCAGAAAATTTTACTTAAGTATCTCTAAGTTCAGCTAGCAGAGATGAGCGATCATTTTCCAAAGCGCATGCGCTGTAATTTAATTCAAGCATTATTCGTCTATTCAAAGATCAGTTATTTGGGAAAATCAAGAGAATTAGGCCCAAAGTGAAACATCATCACCAACATATCTCAGCTAATGTGCCGCTAGGAGTGTAACTTAATGAGCAAACGCACATTACATGTGTAGACCATCCAAAACAGAACAAAGCGCTTTAAAAAGACTGCATGTGCACCCATTCTAAAAGATGCATAGTGAACAATGATTTCTCACGGATTAAAAAGCAAGTGTTTGACGCGTATCGTAGTGTGGTTCGGACGCATATTATAAAATCAAAAATTATGTCAGTCATCTAACGACAGTCTGACGAGTTAAATGCGTTGATAAAGAAAATCAGGGTGAAATCAAAGGTGAACGCAAGCATACAAAAGAACAGGGGGTGCAGTGAACGTTTAAAGGGTGCGAAAAGTAAAATATGGTCGCTCACACATGCGCCGCCTTCTTTGGTCCATATGACACATAACTCCTGTAGAAGGGCATACTTAACCTTATGCACAATGGCGTAGTTTAGGTAACGAAGTGCTGGGAGCTAACAGCAACATCCAACCGAGTTTCGGAAATGCCCAAAGTAGGAGATGAGAGAACTAAGTTTGGGAGAGTTACAGGGTTAGCAAACTCGCAGAGAAAAGTAATTCCACCGACACTCTAGACGGCTATACTGTTCACTCAATTTCAGGCAGTCATCTCTGAGCTTAGTGTTGCAGCTAAGTTTCAGCAAATGGTAGCATACTTGGTTGAAGTTACTCCGTATTTGGTATACTAATATGCGATCATCGCGTAGCCTTCGGTAGCGTCCGCTGAAAATGCCCAGCAATTTCAGTCTTTTTCGGTAGGATTAACTGCAGTAGAACTTGACATTTTATCTTGCCCTGTGTTGTGTTGAATGTAGCAATCCTAGGTTTCGCTTCAGCTAAGAGTGCTAAGCGTATTTAACGTGACGACACGCGTAGGAATTGTACATAATTGGGAAGATGATGGGTCAAATCTTTTGAATGCCTTTAGCAGTAGGACAACGAGTTGCATGCCTTTTCCAGCAGCAATTTCATACTGTTTTGAATATTACGTTACTCCGTACGAGCAAACCATGATCAGGTTCCTGAGAGCTAATCTGCAATATGTGTGCCCCAAGCAAATACATGTATCCATGCCTATAGTGTGATTAAACTAGGCAACATTTGTCTACGTTGAATGGTAGGTTATTTTGAACTGGCCAGTTCGCAATGGTGTTAAGATCGCAGTCCGTGGAGCTCAGGTCCTCTGATCGCTCACCATATTTTGGTATCATCAGGAAAATCGGAAGCAATCGATCTCGTTAGATCCTTTATGAAAACCAAGAATGGTGGAGCACTGTCACCGAGGCGAAACGGTTTACTACGATGGTACACTCTAGCAGGCTGCAGCATATGAACGTGACACGATTTCGAGATGTCTGCCTGTATGACACGGGTTGCTACCCAACCGACGGTAGCACGGCTCAGTCACGCCGGAAGTTGATGAAATCAGACCATCATCATCACACGGGTTGCTACGTGAAAGAGCGCGATAACAGCTGGCCAGTGCGGACTGTAAGTAGGCTTAAAAGCTGTTCAGGACCAGTGGCTTGAATCAGTTCAGGAACTTACAAAAGTTGATGATAGCTAATGACCTATACAATGAACCGTGTTCTATGTCTAACCTACTTCGGTCTATCAGACTTCGGTGTTCTGTTTTGTTCCCGGCTGGGTTGGTGTGGCAGAGAGCAGAGGGAGGGTAGCATCACAACAAGCACCTAGCATCGAGCCTTGTAGTACACGCACTCCACATCAATTGCATCGGACAGATATTCCGGGCTCTCACTTCCAACCGACGTCTTGTGGAAAATTATTTATCCAACCCAGGATTGTGTCGCCAATGCCGTAGTTCCGAAGTCTGTGAAGGGGAATTCATAGGTCTAAGCGATCGAACGCTTTTGGGAAGTCCAGGTAGATGATCTCGACTCCTGCTTCATCATCAACGGCTTCAGTCCATCTACTGCGTGCAATTAATAAGTTAGTGGTAGATGAGTGCTTTTGACGGAAGCCATGTTGCTTCGTGGGTCAGTAGCTATGCTTTTCCAAGTACTGCATCAGCGCATCTGAGTTGATTGATTCCATAAGGTTGAATAACATGGGAAGCGGCGTTTTCGAACAACCATTGGTAGGGTCAGTGAAACTACTTCAAGTATGAATAGAAGTGATGAATCCTCGCTTCCATACTGGTGGAATTTGGTTATGCTCTAGGCAGCGATAATAGAAAATGGCCAATGTTACCCCTAAATCACTGGTTACTGCCTGCGGAGCCTTTGGTCGGATATTATCCACTCCAGAAGATCTGTGGTTATACAGGGATAACAATTTCTTCAACACAGCTTCTACGGTGAAGGTAATGTTGGATGAACCTAATGGTGGAGTAATTGGAACGAGAATAGTTGAACTGTGCCTGCTGCAATGCATTGGAGTACCGAAACCGACTACTTCGATTGCTGACCGCGTACCCTCATAAGCCGTGACCAGTGTTGGGATACCGCACTTCACCTTGCTAAGGCCATTAACGTGCCTGTATAGAAGTTCGCGTTTCGTGCAGAATTACCTCATTAACTCCTGCTGATAGGTCACCCTATCCCCGCGGATAAAATTCGCACAGAGGTTACGAGGTGCTATGTATGCGGTCCAGATTTCGGTGTTCGAGATCCTCAGAAATGACTCTTTGGATTTTACGATCGAGAGATGGCTGTTCCGATACGTGCGCTACCAGTGCGATAAACGTCTTTATGAACGTTTCTCAGGCCGCGTTTGGGGGTATTCAGTTGTGTGGGTCTAAGATCTATCCTTAACAAGCGTGGATAACATGTTGTAGTATGTGACAATCTTTATATCATCGTCCTCCATTTCAGCCCAAATAGTCAAACAGCAGGGTGACATGGTCAATGTGACCCAATGGTGTGATTGTAACTATACCCTCTACCATGAGTTTTTCGTTGGTGAGCACAAGATCAAGTATCGACGGCTTGTTAGCAGTTCAAAACCTGGTAGGAGAGATGATATGGTTGCACAGAGGGTGGCTGGAAATTAGCTCTTGCAAACTGGCTTTCAACAGTATGTCATTGGCTGCTGGCGCGTCTATCTCGGACATTAAAGCCTCCCGCGATGAGAATGTGGCAGTATGACTTATTAAAAGCAACCTGAAAACGTTCTTCAGTTTGTAGTCCATTTCGATGTAGAGTTTAGTGGAAGGTAAATCACGGTTACAAAATCACGGATACAAAAATAGCCGACAGTAAAATGAATCAGGGGCGTGAATTTCTGGGTAATCCATGAGTTCACATCTGGGGTTCCCATTGTAAGAAAGAATTACGACAGCAGCGTTTCCAGTTCAATCGTTCAGAAACAACTACTTGCCAAGTAAATTGATATCAGACTAATTATCTCAAGGCTTAAATAGTTCATTGTAATCATGATAAGGGCCCGCGGTTGTGATGTGTGGCGTTCTCTAAGTTCGACCAACTGACTAAGAAGGCCTTGGATGTTAGTGTATAAACAGGAAAGCGTTTTGGATGTGAAATTGGTGTTTGCTTTCGAGTCGACCGTCAGGTGGTCAGCCGCTAATAGTTTTTTGTCAGGTGTTTGGTTCATGAATTTCAGTCGCACTGCATGGCCTCACAGTGTTCCACATCACAAGGTTCTCTCAAGCTTCGTTCCGTCCTGTTGTGTGAGGTAGGTGCTGTCGTGTCAGTATATCGATGGGACTGTGGAGACAAAATATTTACTGCGGTGCAAATTCCATCGAATTGTTGACCACTGGTGGCCGTGCGCCTGCTGCCTTCAATCGTTCCTCAGCTGGTAACCTAGGTTGATACTTCAACCAGTTATCCAACTGGAATTGTAGCATTCCCTCAGTGTAGCAACACTCTCATAAATCGTGGACTGCAGATATTCTAGTAAGTTGCTGAGAGAAATTTTATCAACAAGTTAGCGACAATGTCCACAGAGAGAGTGAGAGTGCTTCGTAGATGTAGCACCCCTGCTCTCGGTCTTGTGTTTGCTCTTCGTGATCATGAGGATCCGGAAACTCGCGAAAACCATGAACAAATATGGTTTTCTTGCGCTTGCTAGTATGAGGGCCGCCTTAGGGTGATCTTCTTCTTTGGGCGCGTCTGCTTTGAAACCATGAGGTCACCGGTTCGAATCCACGTAGAGGCGGGCGTCCTCACGGTATACTCAGTCCACGCGCGACTGGTGGTAATCGCATGGCAGCGAAGCGCAGTTACAGCGTACAGCTGGCGATTTACTTACTTCTAACTTACTTACTTCGGGTAATATGCGAAGAGGAACTGCTAAGAGTAGGAGAGCCTCTGTCTCATCTGCTGACTTCAGAGGTACTCGAAGAATTCGAAGTTCACCACAGTGCACTGAGGTCAGATGACATGCTAAGCGTCTCAGCCTCGTGGACCCAAGCTGAATACTGATGGCCTAGCAGATGGAATTCCACTGGCTGCGAACATCTAGCGGATTTGCCAATTATTGTGTCAGATTTGAACTCAGGGAAGTTAGGGCACACGAGACTTAACGCACCGTAGTTTTGACCAGCGAATATCGGTTTGAGAGTCATTGCTAGCGACTTGGGCTATTTAGGAGGCGCCACTGGAGTTGACGGTGCAAGCTGCGTCGCTGCGCGTGTGCTCGGTACACTAGATGGATGTGCTTGTGTCACTCCAGGTATGTTTACTGAGACGACCGGGGCGTACGTTGCCTGTATTTTCGCTGTACCGGATTGGCTCCGGCTGTGAGCTGTCGGTGTCATGACGGAATAAGCAGGTGTAGCTTCCATGAATGGGGTCATAGCAGTCACTTCGAATGTGAGTTGCCTGAACAAGGAGTTAAGTTGTGCCAGACTAAGTGGCGCAGATACCCTAGAGCGGTTAGGAAGACTGCCTTTATACTTTCACCTAGGAATGGGGCTTAGAGTGGATTGCAGGGGGAAAGAACTACTTTTCTTCGATTCCAATGGCGAAGCACTAAGACTCCCCATCTGCTCAAGTGCTTCACCTAATTACTCACATCTTTTCATGTTCAGAACTAAACAATTGACAATGGGAATAGCTCTGCATACCCGGCAAAACCAGAGCGCACCGGCCACACTGTAGAGCTTCCTTAATTCTACTTAACTTATGCCAGGACAGTTAGTGTGGATGTAGCTACATAAGGTAAGCTGATGCGTCCAAGTCCCTTCAGTCTTCATCGCCAGGAGTACTTCGTTGCAACTGACTCAACCTGTCCATTTCGATCTCTCTCTTGTCAATATCGCAGCACGGGACCTACTGAACAGGCCAGCACTATCATTGTCATGACGGCAAATCGCATGGCGGGGAAGAGGACTGAAGACCCGCCACAGTCACTCACTGGCGTTGAGTATCGCGGAGCATGTGGCTGCGAGGAAATTAGGCCCGTCAAATGATAAAATAGCACGGAGCGCGATGAGTTCTGATAAAAACATTGCGTAAACACTTGCTGTCAGTTTGATGACACCGTCAGTGTTGGAAATAAACTCAATAGCGGTCCGCTATTAGATACGTTAGAAAACATGTGTGTTAGGCAGAGTAGCATCAACGGAAGAAACAGGAAAGCGAGTATTGGAGTTTTGTGTTCGGATGACGCCCATTTTGGGAATGGGCATATAACCCAAGGTGAGACTCCTAACACTGGGAATCAGGTAGAAATAGACAGTAAATCCACGCCAACGAATGGCATCTGTTTGCGGTTCAGTGTATTCCATATCCGGAGGTCTAAAATGGCGTACATGGGCTACTGGGCTGTATCGCATAGCGCATGTGCGACCACGAGTATTTGTAAACCTGTACCTGATTAGTCAGGTGCTAATAGGCTTGTATTTTTGTGTCACCTTAGGCATCTCGCGGCACTCATCCCCTGAACAAAGCTAATGACGTGAAAAACGTTTCCTCACACGGCCGATTGTTAAGAAACAAGGGTTATCGATCTCTCTAAACTCCGATGAAATGGAAGATGATTCTAAGGACTTAAGAATTTTACTACTTGGCCTGACGAGAACCTGGCTCTGAACGCGGCAACAAACAGCTTAGAGGGGGGGGGGTTCACAACCCAACGCATCCAGACGAGGTCCAGTCTCGTCGCAGTACTGCATAAAACATGGATGCAAATAGGGTAAAGAATGCGGTCTTCATGTGCCTAAAACGCCCGCTACTAAATAAGGTAACAAGAGCGTGATTTTACAAGTGCAGTACGCTTTCCAGACGAAACTGCAGCAGACTCAACAAATCTTTAAGGGCACGGAGAGAAAATAGCGCTTGCAACCATGCATAGTGTAAAAGCTACTGATACAGCTTAGGGGACCTGGCGTTGATAGAATTTAATCGTGATGTGTTGCAAAGATGCAAGAACGAGAAATGTGAAGCACTGATTTCAAAATTACATTTGAAGACAAAATATGCATACTTGAATGTTGGAATCCGGAATATCCACTCTTAAGTACTTGGTGTTGTACCATCTCTCGGTGTCTGTGCAATGTGCAGCGTATGACCTGCTCACGAGGAATATCCTGTAGGGAATACGAAGATAGATGAAAATGAGAAGCATGTTTAAGTTGTGTCTCTAGGATTCACATACCACTCACTATGAACTAGTTAACAGTGCAGTTAAAGGGACTACGCAGCGTTGAAGTGAGCCAATTGTATAGCATGATGGAGTGGCAGGAGTTAAGGAGAGGAAAGCAAATAGGATGCTCCAACGTGATGAAAAATGTTATGAACTAGGGTTGAAAACAGCGTACATGGCCACATATTCTGGACTTCTAACAAAGAATTGTAAATTGGCCCTGCTATCCCGCTAAAGGTCGGCTTGTCACATTAAAATAGGGAAATAGTAATCTGTCGAGTGTAGGGTAAGCAGTGGAGGAATGCAAATCAAATGGCTCGGCTCTACCAATTCATGCTCTATGTGAGTCTACGTTGAGTTTTGTTATTGCCAGGTCGAACGACGTTCGCGTTGTTCATCTAGCCCGCATATTTGTAGTCAACTCGCGCAGCCAGTGTATGCGTAGTTTCCTGCTTGTCGACACTGTATCTATTAGGATTACCCAAAGTACCCAGATCCTATGGCGTGTGTACGATTCGCTGCCTGGAGTCAATAGACGCATAAGCACTGAAGTCTGTTCACGTATTGCAAAAGCTGGAACAACGTGTCTGTGACATATGTAGCGTCAGAACAGGACTTCTATCGGTCTATACAAAGCCAAAGTGAGGATAGTCCTACTCTATGGGTGTGGGACTTATCCTTGCCGATCTGAAGATCTGAGTCGCCTTCAAGTCATTGATGATTGCTGCCCAATGATGGTATCCGATGACGCTAACGAGTCCGCAACCATGATATACGCAGGAGAGTACTACATGGTGATAATCAGGCTAGTTCCTCAGCACAATACATAAGGATCAGTTGTGTTGGATTGGTCCCATGCTACGCATGCCCGATCAAGAGTTACCGAGGAGAGTCTACGTTTATCAGCCACATGCAGGGTGGCGCAAGGCGGGAGATGGACATAAGTTAATTTAGTACTTGGAAATGAGGTCACTGACTAAAACCTGAGCGCCATCGGTCCCTTACCTTTTCTAGGCTAGAGTCCGCGGGACTAGCCTTGTGCTTGACTCGAGACTTTACAGGACACGACTCGCAGTCGACACCAGTGCTACGTCTGCTCTCGCCCCATATTCGAACTGTCTGTTTGAATTGTGCTTGGGGCTCTTTTCTGACGCGGGTCAGTGAAGACTGCAAACAAACCGTCTTGCTGATGCCGCAATTCTTTGCATGATGGGCGACTGCATGGCGGTATGTAGTTGAAAAGGTGTAGGCGCCTTGACCCAGAATAGTGGCTTATGGCAATCAGGCTGTACACCAGGCCTTCCTTGTCGCCCACTTATTATTTTTAATTCCGTAGATCATGGTGGGTGTACAGCAGCGAAGCATCAGTTCACATAACTTATGTGCTGCATTTGATGAGGATCATATTGGCTCGCTTTTATCCGCATGAACTCGTTCTCTTGCCTGCAACCACGCCGTTTGTACCGCGCTGATCCAACTCTGCGTAGCACTAACGACCCATGCAATTCAGAGCGAAATTCGTCTGACATCGTGACCACTGGTTCCGTGCCCGTTAGCGAACCCAAATAAAAAGTCTTCAGCAGTGGGCTGATAAACCGTGCCGAAACTTTTCTGCGACGCAACCACCACCAGTTGCGGGTGGGCTCAAGATACTGCGAGGATCGCCCGGTGCACTACGCAGGCTCGAACCCGCGACCTCCGGATTACAAGGCAGGTTTGTGATCCTTTCGGTTAAGGACCAGCAGCTGACCTAAATAACCGGCTTCCGCTACAGAAACTTAGATGGTGCAATTGTATGGAGTTTCGTGTAACGGTGGGATAGGAAAGACAAACGGTTGTTCATCGACCTGTTTTGCGAAACACGCTCACGGGGTAGGCGCATACAGTGTACTGAAGAGTGGGCTAGAAGGAGTCATTAACAAATTCCGCGAATTATGCGAAAACGAAACTGGGCCACAGAGGTTATCGGTTTTCAACTTGAATCGGAATCCTCATAGAATGTAATGAATCTAATGTTAGTGAGTTGATCCGTTGGTGAAATCTCCACGAACTGAAGTAGAAGAGTTCAAAATAGGACGGAGTTGTTCGTGAAAATAAAGCACAATCAGGTAACCTATGGAAACTGGGTGTTGCCTGTCCGAAAACACTGCAAGCTGCGACTGAGTTCGAAGTTGTTTGCTCTCAACAAGTAGAGCAGGTACACGAATCCGGAGCCTTTAGAATGTTAGCGGAAACCTCAACCCCCTTGGTCACTAAGTCACGATTGGCAACGCTCGTCACAACTGTTAATGGCTGATTGGATTGTCCTTCTGTAGCAGTCGTTGTGTGAATGGATCATTTGCTTATTTTAGTTATTTATTTTAGTAGTTTTTACTAGGAAACTCATCTCCGTTTGGTGGCTTTGTGAGGTGGACCGAGGACGCATCCTTGACAGACCGGCACACTGCGAGGACTAGTTGAACTAAGAGTGGCAATGGTCCACTCATTCATCTTAGGCTCTTGAAGTATTCGGTGATTTTTCTTCCTAGCAAAGCTTCCTTGTCACTTGATTTTCCGCAACCTGTAAGCGAATGTCACGGTTTGCCTCAAAACAGACAGACCGGGTCCTTCAGGTGCAACGGGTACCCAGGCAGTTTCGTCCGAAGGCACATCAATCCCAGAACTATCAATGACAAAACTATACGTATGACGCGGAAACAGAATATTTTGCCGTATGTGAAGAACATCTTAGAAGTGACTACCCGACTCCTGAAGCCATACTACCTAATGGTTACTCACAAACCAAAAGCCACACTGAAAAGAACGTTCGAAAGCAAAAGGAAAATAAGAAGCACATGAGCAATGCAATGTTGCATACAGGACTCCGTGGCAAAACTGTAAGAAAACCTATGTATGCCGAAGAGGATGGAAATTGACCACGAGAATACAAGAGCACAAAGTTACTTGCAGAAGTCATTATGCGTCAGCTTTGATTTCGATGCATGCCGATGAAAAAGGACACAGTTTTGATTGGACTAGAGCGGCAATTCCGATACGCGGTGACGCAAGTAAAGGAACAGAAATTCTGGAAGGTTGCTTTTCAACATTGAATTCATTAAACCCGCGCATCGAACTTGACCCTGTATAGCAACAGTTCAGAAAGAAATAAGACGGGTTGCAAACCGTGGCTTGAAAGGACGCAGAGTAGCGACTGAACAACTAGCAGAACTGCCGTTGTAACCATGATCCGTAAGCGACATGGTCATTACACCAATAAAGTTGTAATAAGCCATCCTAGGTCGCAGCAGCCTTCCAATCGGCACATAGAGGTCATTGTGTATCCCAGAGATGCCACCAATCTGAAGGAAGCGTAAGTACTAATGCTCGAAATGTATATGGAAAACATCCCCGTAGCTGACTGTATCAGTCTCTAGATTTGCTCGGAGGTTAGTATCTACAAATAAGCTACTAGCTATTAGTACTGAAGATGCCACTTCGATTAGTGGTGAACGTCTGCAATCAAATTCCTCAGCTCGGAGAACAATTGAAGACTTTAAGTATGAGTTTGGCTGTGGTGATCCGCAGATTTTGGCAAGTAGAATTCACTAGGTATTTTCTTCGTCTGTGCAGTAACACTGATGCGAAACCAACAGGCGAGAAAACACTAGCGTTACCACTGTCTGCCGCTTTCTGAGTGTGGTTGATGCAGCCGAAAAGTATCGTAGAAGAATCTGTGGCGACTGACAGTCATAGGGATTCAGGAAGATTGCCAAGAAACCCCACTGAAAATTTTCAGTGGCAGCATACGTTATATCCACTCTTCACTTTGTGCAGTGAACTTTTCGAATGAGGTGGTAGCTGGGAACATGTAACGTAAAACCCAATGTATCAGAGAAACACCACTATTCGGTGACGAAGATTACATATGGCGTGCTTAGAAGATACAACTTGTGATTCATGGGTATTGTATCAATTAAGAAAATCGAACATGGTCTGTGTAAAGAAAAGTTATCTATGAGCAGTTTGTGACTGGCCCAGTAGTTAAACAGATGGATGATGGAAACGAAACTGTCAATTGCATGCTCGGATTAAATGGCATTGCACCGCTTGTGCACGTCGGTAAGCCTGTGTGAGCGGCATCAGCGGAGCACTTGCAATCGTCAACCAGTCGTTTTGCACGTTTAATTTTGGTCTGATGCTCACTTTTCTGCGGGTTATGGTTTGATTAGGATGCAGTGCGATGAGGGTCGGAAGGAGTTTGTCTCGCCGCTGCAACTTTGGACTCACAAGATAGCCAGTTGTTTGTGCTCAGCTGTTATTGACAAGGCGCATAAGCATTGGCTCTGGGTGTTTAGTTAGAGTTTTATTTTTGCTACTGCTGTTGCTGCAGTCGTTTACACAGCACGCCAATTAACTGACCTGCTCATGGACAAGAAAGCGGATGTCTTGACCCGCGTTCGAATGGGACCACTTGAATGAGTTGAATTAGGGAAGGGAACTGGAAGCCACTGTTACTGCCAACGAGTATTTTATGAGCAATGCTTCGGTACTTAGATAGCGCAGTCAACTGTGATCTCTGTAGGTCAGACACGACGGCAATCTGGGTGAAGAGGTGCTATTCTCATGTGTGATGAAAAAATTCGGGATTTACGTAGCGGAGTCAAAAATAGCAGAGTGGGGTTGTGAGCGGACTGTAAAGTAGCTATTTGTTGCGATCCACCTGATGAAGCGTTCCAGAGGTTTTAAGTTTGGAGGAAAAGCTACTGGGTACGAAGTCTACAGACCACTCAGATCGATGACAGGTGGATAACTGCATAACGAAGACGGATACTCTGGCGTTTGGTTACGCTAAAACCAAACTTCGACATGCATCTTGCCCACACAGTGGGTAAGTAGAGATGCACTTTGGGCGCTCTGCCTTGGAATGATCATTCGGCAGCGGAGCATCATCTAAAAACCAGAGATTCGGGAACCTGGGGTAGCATTAGGCAGTAAAATAAAAGTGTATGAAGGATGAGGCACCATACAGAAGCAAGTGTGATGAGCGCAGTGGTACAAAAGGCAATGTAAGAAGGGTAAAAATAGACATGTGAAGGAAGTAACGCCTCAAACAAGATCTACTAATGGCTAACGGATAAAAGGGGCATTGTATTGTGCTCCCAACGTTATCATGTATAGACGAGCTTGAACATGCTCATCCATTATCCAGTGTATCTGTCACAACAGTAGTAGGGGGAAAAACCTGATATTTTTGACTTAACAAATAGAATACGGAAACGCCTGCCAAACTGCCGAACATGGCCATCACGTGAAGCTTGTCCGAACAAGGAATCGACACTGTGGTGCTCTAGACCGATCATGATAGATAGGGATGCTGGCTTTATTCTGTAACAGTGGAAAAGATAAGGCGGATTAGTAAACCACAGTTTCGAAATCGCCACATGCACCAACATCACTGTAGTCGAAATGGCGACCAACAAACTCAGAATGTCGAGAGAAGTATTCGCCAGTGACAATGCTCAATGCAATGAGGCTGAATTCCTGAAATAAGTAACACGGTTGGAGAATTCTCGCACCGATAAATCATACTACTGAAACCAAAATGATGCGGCAGTGGTGGAGGCGTCAAGGGTTGCAGTTGCATGGCAGAATGTTTACTTCACATATATGAAACAATGAAAGGTCGTGGCATGCGTGATCAGATAAAAAAAAATTAACGCGACCATACTTTGTGACACCCGGCCCAATCAACTGGCCAACTCTTGCCAGCAATTTCATTAGCAGTAACATAGATACATCCTTACATTCAAGTATAAAGGAACAAAGTAGAATGTTTAGTTTGCGATTTTAAGGAATGTTTCCCTACTGATGGAAAGTTCATATGCTGGCCAAATGAATTCAGATACAGTTAATCTGAAGTCGAATTGAAAGATGCCTGTAGGCGATTTTCCCAGGTAATCTCAGTGAAAATTTACTTAGCTTCCATTTGGAATGCTTCTCTGTTCTGTTCATGGATTGCCGCATGCGATCAGTCCATCATTTTGGCCACAAGTGAGTCTTCATAATCTGCTTTATCGGACATTCCACTGCGCTTGGATAGAACAAATTGCTTCACGGCTGAAACGCTCTATCTGCACTGGATTATATACCAGAACCACTTGATTTGGAATTGTAGGTTTCATTTGCAGTGAGTATTCAGTTTAGAATATTCGTGCAACTGGCTAATGGCTGTGATTATACGGGACGAAGTGGCAGATTCCTCTTAGTCTGTCGAAGTATATAAGGCAGTCCGATTAGTTGATGTACAAACACTATGACACAAAGGAGGTTATTAAGAGGAAAAGAAGATAGGTTATTATAAAAACTAAACTACCTGTGCAAACACTCGGGGCCAATGCTTGTCATTCACACGTACTCGCAAACACCTGACTATCTTGTGAAGCTAAGCCGATCGGAGCGAGACGGATTCCATGAGACTTTCGTCGCTTCGCGTCCTACTCATACAACACCCCATAGATACCACAGCATCGGACACAATTTAAACACACAACCCGATTAGGTGAAGCTAGCAAGCGCTCCGCTGACCCCAGCTGCGAGTCATGTATTGTAAAGTATCAAGCAGATCACAAGCAGGATCGGATGGACTCCAGCGTGAACGGTGAGAAGGACCAATATTGCCAAGTTTGGTTGTCCGTGGCTCCATTTCCCGCTTCCACGTCGAATTTTACCCGCCTCGGCCTTTGTACTGTCTAACCTAATATAATCAAACAAAGGCACATTCAGGTAAGCAGTAATCGTACATATGCCACACGTGCCTAAGGCAACGTAATTTATTTGATTGTATGTGTTACTTCAAGGAAAATATCTTGATAACATTACCCGGCACTCATCTGTGCACATCATGGTTGCGGAGAGGTAGTCGCTACGCAAACAAAAAGCCATGTCGGGGATATGTTCAAATGTCCCAGCATTCACCATCCAATCTTTAAAAAATAGACAAGTCGAGAAGCAAAACTGCTTGGCCAAGACAAGCTGCGCAGTAGGATTGAACCTTCCCCCAATAAGTCTTACAAGTCTTATACGAAACCCAACATCTCGGCAAGTAGGGGATCCCCAGTTGCTGCGAGTCACATTTAGCAACACACGGGAATTGGAAAATGTTCCCGTAGAAAGCTATGTTCTAGTGAACTCATCTGTCAGTGCCTGCATTTTTCCAAACAAGCCATGGGCAGAAAAATGCGGAAATCCCAGCCGAGCCTGTTATGTCAAAATGAGACGAAGAATGCAGTACTGGTGCATGGTGTACCGAAATTAAAGCTCGACAATAGCAGTGAGCGAGAAAAACACGAGGTTGAAGAGTGGGGATATATCACACAGCTCGATAACATGCAAAATGTCGTGAGTTGCAACGCCACTCGTCTAACCGCTCTCCAAACTGTTACGGTAGCGGGCCAAAGTTTTGAAAGTTATCGTAACTTTGCACGACGTGGTACCAATGGCTATCCAGGGGTGGCAATAAAACAGAAATAGTGGGTAGCAAGAAGTAAGGCTGAGCCCATTCCAACAAGCAGCACAGAATCCATCTGCAGGTAAGTCAGATTCAGGTTTTTCCTACCACAGATCAGCCAAACATGCAAACACCATTACCATAAAATGTGCGCAGATCCGCACAAACAGTGCCGGTAAACACAATGAACCGAGCTTATAATGCGTTAACAGATCTTATGCTAATCTAAGCTGCTGGAACTGCGCTACTGACATAAGCAACTTGGGACATATGGTAAATAATTCGCGTTTCCGTCACGTAAATACGGTGTAGCAAACAAGCTCGTTTTCGCTGATTCAACATCCAGCCAAATATAACGCATTTATACTTAGGATGCGAATGGGTGGATTGTGTAACGAAAGAGTGAGGGTGTCAAAATGACAATACCTTCTTCGAAAAGTGAGCAAAGCGCCCACATTATGGTCATTTGGACACATTCTACGTATAGTTATTTAATCGGTCTTTTAATATCTTCGGACATCATAGCAGTTGAAGTAACGCGTATTGCAAACAAGATATCAGATCCGGAAATTGAACACAGTGAAATGGCAGTGCGTAATAATCGTTCATCTCGCGGTGACGGTGTTGCTACCTACTACCGAGATTATCCGAAATGTGAAGCCTTCCCGAAGATTCTCAGGTCACTCCCGACTCATCATTTCCAAATATGTTCCAAGATATTGAGTACACTCCCGACTCATTTTTTGCCGACTGCAGATAGCAGGTCGCGATGGTGGACCTCAGAAGAAGGTGCGTGACGCTTGCTTCTTGGCAGAAAACTAAAGGCTCCCGAACTACTCCGTAGACAGTGATGGCACTGCTAAACGCCCTCCAGTGTGCTATGTGAACTCAAGGTATCTTAATAGTATCGGCGTTCCCCAGTGGGCCATCATCCAAAGCGACACTAATTGTGTTCATGGATATGGCAGCATTCTGTACCCACGTACATTGACCAACCAGACGTCGCAGTTCCAAAAATCATCGCCAATAAACTTAATCCTGACAAATGAAGAGTTCATGGTTGAGTCAGTCGCATACGGCTTACCATTAAGTAGGAACGCTCAATCAGTCCTACCGTTTGCTTATGTGTGTGGGCATCATTCAAGAGTGCGTGTTATGTCAGCAATGCTGACAGAGGAGGAGAACTTCGACGAATAAGAACTGACAATTCCAAGCTACAGAACCTAGCGATAACCGTTCACTGGGACATTTGGCTACACAGTTCGGTGAATGACGCATGCAATGCATCAACACGTCAAAGTAACTATGTGAAACAAGTGGCCTCAAAACTTGTACATTTAAAACAATCGCACCGGATCAATAGAAGGGATGAAAAACGGAGGTAACATGCCCAAGTGATGGCACAGGAAAAAACAATCAGCAAACGCAGCAAGTCACTCCTTAGAGCTGCAAACAGGATGGAAGCAGGTCAGGGCAGCCAAGGCATTCAGGCATCGAAACAACTCCAAAATGACTTAAAAGGGAATATATATATATATATATATATATATATATATATAACAGTTGGCGGCATGCGTTTTCGGGTTGACTTGTCACTGTGGCTAGCCACAGGACGCCCGCGCCTACAAAGGTACCCTGGGTGGTTCGCGCTGCACCACCCACACACCCATATCCAGTGTAAACCCGAAGGAATAAGATCGGGAGGCACGTGGATAGGAGCCACATTGCAACAACGGAACCGGCCCACACTCTTTCACAGGCGAACACAAGCACACTGTATTTGGGGAATCAATCGCACACAAGACTGTGGCTGGACCGTAGTCCGCTCCACACTGAGTGCATGGAACCACACTTCGAGCCTGGCACGACCACAAGGACCGTGCACCCCGTCCACTCCAGAAACTACCAATCGTCTCCTAGAGCCAGTATGAACGAGGTAGTGGGTAATAGACAGGTAGACACCCTATCAGCATGCACATGATGCGCAGCCACACCGGGGATATCACGCAACAGCCAATCACTTGAAACGACAAAAAATAAAAAAATCGAATACTGTATACATATACGGTGGCATAACTTCGCTAAATTAGCATATGAAGTAAGTTGGTTAGCAGCGAATCCGCGATAAGTAAGATAATGTCCACAATTACCTAAAAATGCTACAAACGCAACAAAGTTACCGAAGATAAGCGCAGTTAGCGTAAGCAACATAGCCAGTTAATAGAAGGTTATTCAGGTAGGCAGAACAAACCAAGTCAAGTGGAATGAAATTTATCCAGCTTAGAAAGACCGAGTGTAAGTGTAAGTTTGTTTAGCCCAACTGCGGTGAAAAAGCACCGAGAATGCAACATCAGTCTCAGCATGGGGCACCTGTTAAAGGTATATATATATACATACATATATATATATATATATATATCTGTAGCGGGAGAGCCTATGATGCGCTGAGGCTGATGGTGGCTATACCCTGACAGATGATCTACCCACTGCTGCTACTGTTGTGCCATTTGCTCATGTCCTGGGCGCCTCCACGTGGCGACCGCTGGGTGGGAGTTGGTTTCGCCCTTCTCCCTGCTAAGATCCAGGACACCAATCCGCATGAGTCAGCTAACTGACCATGTGCTAGACCCGCTGCCTTTCGGGTGTTCATTTAATCGAAGGCTTTGGCTGAGGACCCGAGTCGTTCTCCTGTCAGGTGTGGGCGCCCTGGCAGTATCCTAGTCCATCCTCTTCGGAGGTTAGGAAGTGGTCGATGGCCCTCTTCCCGTAAAACCTAGCCATGGGAGACAACAGGTTTACGGGTTATAAGCTCACAGCTCGATTGGCGTAGAGCACGAGTGCCACGCATTGTCTCTGACGGTGGGAGGACACCTCCGGGTGTTCAATGGTTTGCTACTGCCCGCCTCAAGCCAGGCAGCCCCTGGTCAAATTGGTGCAAACCCGCCAAAACCCACCTGCGTCTGGCCGTGGTCGCAGGTGCGTATCCTACTACGGTCGCAAAACATATGATAATTGTTCCAGAACCTCAAAGGCTGCGTGTGACGGCCGTCAAGCAGATCTCCATCTGTCTCTGCAATCACATTCCCGAGCTGGATCTGCTCCCACTGCCTTGTGGGTCAGGCTATTGAGCCAAAGGCTCCGGGCGGAGTCCCTCAAGCAAACCTCCAAACCACCCACTGCCTTGTGGGTCAGGCTATTGAGCCAAAGGCTCCGGGTGGAGTCCCTCAAGCAAACCTCCGAAGCACAACGACCACCTCGCGTGCGATTGCCCACCAATGCAATCGTATGCCTGCGCGCAAAGCACTCAGCATCGGGTGCTGGAACGTGCGCACACTACTGGACCGGAACTCCAGCGAGCGCCCGGAGCGACGCACTGCACTGGTCGCGATGGAGCTGGCGCGCTACAACATCGATATTGCGGCGCTCAGTGAAACTCGGCTCGCTGAGCAAGGTAAGTTGCATGAAGCAGGTGCTGGCTACACATTCTACTGGGTGGGCAACGCCGCCTCAGCACCACGTGAACATGGGGTCGGATTTGCAATATCCGATCGCCTCCATGGCCAGCTGGTGGGTGAACCAACGGGCATCAGCGCGCGACTGATGACTGTTCGCCTACGACTCGGAAGAGGTAAGTTTGCCACTTTTATAAGCACGTACGGTCCGACCATGTGTTATCCTGATGACACGCGTGATCAGTTCTACACTGAGCTATCCTCCGTGATACGGTCTGTGCCGAGGAGCGACCGACTATTTCTGCTGGGTGATTTCAACGCGCGCGTTGGGCGTGATGCATCAGCGTGGACAGATGTTATCGGTCCGCATGGCATTGGTTCAGCGAATGCGAACGGTGACAGGCTGCTCTCACTGTGTGCCACTCACGGCCTGACGATCACGAACAAACGGTCTGCACTGAG
>CALYDF020000107.1:59725-98006 GCA_944474145.2 Dicrocoelium dendriticum
GTTACGAGGTGCCATGTATGCGGTCCAGATTTCGGTGTACGAGATCCTCAGAAATGACTCTTTGGATTTTACGATCGAGAGATGGCTGTTCCGATACGTGCGCTACCAGTGCGATAAATGTCTTTATGAACGTTTCTCAGGCCGCGTTTGGGGGTATTCAGTTATGTGGGTCTAAGATCCATCATTAACAAGCGTGGATAACATGTTGTAGTATGTGACAATCTTTATATCATCGTCCTCCATTTCAGCCCAAATAGTCAAACAGCAGGGTGACATGGTCAATGCGACCCAATGGTGTGATTGTAACTATACCCTCTACCATGAGTTTTTCGTTGGTGAGCACAAGATCAAGTATCGACGGCTTGTTAGCAGTTTAAAACCTGGTAGGAGAGATGCTATGGTTGCACAGAGGGTGGTTGGAAATTAGCTCTTGCAAACTGGCTTTCAACAGTACGTCATTGGCTGCTGACGTGTCTATCTCGGACATTAAAGCCTCCCGCGATGAGAATGTGGCTGTATGACTTATTAAAAGCAACCTGAAAACGCGGTTCAGTTTTAGTCCATTTCGACGTAGAGTTTGGTGGACGGTAAATCACGGTTACAAAATCACGGATACAAAAATAGCCGACAGTAAAACGAATCAGGGGCGTGAATTTCTGGGTAATCCATGAGTTCACTTCTGAGGTTCCCATTGTAAGAAAGAATTACGACAGCAGCCTTTCCAGTTCAATCGTTCAGAAGCAACTACTTACCAAGTAAATTGCTTTCAGACTAATTATCTCAAGGCTTAAATAGTTCATTGTAATCATGATGAGGTCCCGCGGTTGTGATGTGTGGCGTTCTCTAAGTTCGACCAACTGACTAAGGTCTTGGGTGTGAGTGTATAAACAGGAGAGCGTTTTGGATGTGAAATTCGTGTTTGCTTTTGAGTCGACTGTCAGATGGTCGGCCGCTAATAGTTTTTTGTCAGGTGTTTGATTCATGAATTTCAGTCGCATTTCATGGCCTCACAGTGTTCCACATCGCAAGGTTCCCTCAAGCTTCGTTCCGTCCTGTTGTGTGAGGTAGGTGCTGTCGTGTCAGTATATCGATGGGACTGTGGAGACAAAATATTTTCGGTGGCGCAAATTCCATCGAATTGTTGACCACTTGTGGCCGTGCGCGTGCTGCCTTCAGTCGTACCTCAGCTGGCAACCTGGGTCGATACTCCAACCAGTTATCCAACTGGAATTGTAGCATTCCCTCAGTGTAGCAACACTCTCATAAATCTTGGACTGCAGATATTTTAGTACATTGATGAGAGAAATTTTATCAACAAGTTAGCGACAACATTGTCCACAGAGAGAGTGAGAGTGCTTCGTAGATGTAGCACCCCTGCTCTCGGTCTTGTGTTTGCGCTTCGTGATCATGAGGATCCGGAAACTCGCGAAAACCATGAACAAATATGGTTTTCTTGCGCTTGCTAGTATGAGGGCCGCCTTAGGGTGATCTTCTTCTTTGGGCGCGTCTGGTTTGCAACCATAAGGTCACCGGTTCGAATCCACGTAGATGCGGGCGTCCCCACGGTATACTCAGCCCAAGCGCGACTGGTGGTGATCGCATGGCAGCGAAGCGCAATTACAGCGTACAGCTGGAGATTTACTTACTTCTAACTTACTTACTTTGGGTAATATGCGAAGACCAACTGCTAAGAGCAGGAGAGCCTCTGTCACATTTGATGACTTCAGAGGTACTCGGAGAAGTCGAGGTTCACCACAGTGCAGTAAGGTCAGGTGACATGCTAAGCGTCTCAGCCCCGTGGACCCAAGCTGAATACCGATAGCCTCGCAAATGGAATTCCACTGGTTGCGAACATCTAGCGGACTTGCCAATTATTGTGTCAGATTTGAACTCAGGGAAGTTAGGGCACACGAGATTTAACGCACCGTAGTTTTGACTAGCGAATATCGGTTTGAGAGTCGTTCCTAGCGACTTGGGCTATTTAGGATGCGCCACTGGAATTGACGGTGCAAACTGCGTCGCTGCGCGTGTGCTCGGTACAGTAGATGGATGTACTTGTGTCACTCCAGGTATGTTTATTGAGACGACCGACATGCGTACGTTACCTATATTTTCGCTGTACCGGATTAACTCCGGCTGTGAGCTGTCGGTGTCATGACGGAATTAGCAGGTATAGCTTCCATGACTGGGGTAATAGCATCACTTCGCATGTGAGTTGCCTGAATAAGGAGTTAAGTTGTGCCAGAATAAGTGGCGCAGATACCTTAGGGCGGTTAGGAAGACTGCCTTTATACTTCTACCTAGGAATGGGGCTTAGAGTGGATTGCAGAGGGAAAGAACTACTTTTCTTCGATTCCAATGGCGAAGCACTAAGATTCTCCATCTGCTCAAGTGCTTCACATAATAACTCACATCTCTTCATGTTCAGAACTAAACAATTGACAATGTGAATAGCTCTGCATACCCGGAAAAACCAGAGCGCGCCGGTCACACTGTAGAGCCTTCTTAATTCTACTTAACTTATGGCAGGACGGTTAGTGTGGATTTAGCTCCTTAAGGTAAGCTGATGCATCCAAGTCCCTTCAGTATTCATCACCAGGAGTACTTCCTTGCAACTGACTCAACCTGTCCATTTCGATCTCTCTCTTGTCAATATCGCAGCACGGGACCTACTGAACAGGCCAGCACTATCATTGTTATGACGGCAAATCGCATGGCAGGGAAGAGGACCGAAGACCTACCACAGACAGTCACCCACTAGCGTTGAGTATCGTGGAGCATGTGGCCGTGAGGACATTAGGCCTGTCAAATGATAAAATAGTAAGGAGGGCGATGAGTTCTGATAAAAACATTGCGTGAACACTTGCTGTCAGTTTGACGACACCGTCAGTGTTGGAAATAAACTCAATAGCGGTTCGCCATTAGATAAGTTAGAAAACATGTGTGTTAGGCAGAGTAGCATCAACGGAAGAAACAGGAAAGCGAGTATTGGAGTTTTGCGTTCGGATGACGCCCATTTTGGGAAGCGGCATATAACCCAAGGTGAGACTACTAACACTGGGAACCAGGTAGAAATAGACAGTAAATCCACGCCAACGAATGACATCTGTTTGCGGTTCAGTGTATTCCATATCCGGATGTTTAAAATGGCGTACATGGGCTACTGGGCTGTATCGCATAGTGCATGTGCGAACACGAGTATTTGTAAACCTGTACCTGATTAGTCAGGTGCTGATAGGCTTGTATTTTTGTGTCACCTTAGGCATCTCGCGACACTCATCCCCTGAACAAAGCTAATGACGTGAAAAACGTTTTCTCACACGGCCGATTGTTAAAATACAAGGGTTATCGATCTCTCTAAACTCCGATGAAATGGAAGATGATTCTAAGGACTTAAGAATTTTACTACTTGGCCTGACGAGAACCTGGCTCTGAACGCGGCAACAAATAGCTTAGGGGGGGGGTTCACAACCCAACGCATCCAGACGAGGTCCAGTCTCGTCGCAGTACTGCATAAAACATGGATGCAAATAGGGTAAAGAATGCGGTCTTCATGTGACTAAATCGCCCGCTTCTAACTAAGGTAACAAGAGCGTGGTTTTACAAGTGCAGTACGCTCTCCAGACGAAACTGCAGTAGACTCAACAGTTACGGTGACAAATCTTTAAGGGTACGGAGAGAAAATAGCGTTAGCAACCATGCATAGTGTAAAAACTACTGATACAGCTTAGGGGACCTGGCGTTGATAGAATTTAATCGGGATGCGTTGCAAAGATGCAATAACGAGAAATGAGAAGAACTGATTTCAAAATTACATTTGAAGACAAAATATGCATACTTGAAGGTTGGAATCCGGAATATCCACTCTTAAGTACTTGGTGTTGTACCATCTCTCGGTGTCTGTGCAATGTGCAGCGTATGACCTGCTCAAGAGGAATATCCTGTAGGGAATACGAAGATAGATGAAAATGAGAAGCATGTTTAAGTTTTGTCGCTAGGATTCACATACCACTCACTATGAACTAGTTAACAATGCAATTAAAGGGACTACCAAGTGTTGAAGTGAGCCAATTGTATAACATGATGGAGTGGCAGGAGTTAAGGAGAGGAAAACAAATAGGATGCTCCAACGTGATGACAAATGGTATGAACTACGGTCGAAAACAGCTTACATATCCACATACTCTGGACTTCCAACAAAGAAGTGTAAATTGGCCCTGCTATATCGATAATGGTCGGCTTGTCATATTAAAATACGGAAATAATAATCTGTTGAGTGTAGGGTAAGCAGTGGAGGAATGCAAATCAAATGGCTCGGTTCTACCAATGCATGCTCTATGTGAGTCTACGTTGCGTTTTGTTATTGCCAGATCGAACCACGTTCGCGTTGTTCATCTGGCTCGCATATTTGTAGTCAACTCGCGCAGCCAGTGTATGCGTAGTTTCCTGCTTGTCGACACTGTATCTATTAGGATTACCCAAAGTACCCCGATCCTATGGCGTGTGTACGATTCGCTGCCTGGAGTCAATAGACGCATAAGCACTGAAGTCTGTTCACGTATTGCAAAAGCTGGAACAACGAGCCTGTGACATATGTAGCGTCAGAACAGGACTTCTATCGGTCTATGCAAAGCCAAAGTGAGGAGAGTCCTAATCTATGGGTGTGGGACTTATCCTTGCCGATCTGAAGATCTGAGTCGCCTTCAAGTCATTGATGGTCACTGCCCACTGATGGTATCCGACGACGCTAACGAGTCCGCAACCATGATATGCGCAGGAGAGTACTATACGGTGATAATCAGGGTAGTTCCTCAGCACAATACATAAGGATCAGTTGTGTTGGATTGGTCCCACGCTACGCATGCCCGATCAAGAGTTACCGTGGAGAGCCTTCGTTTATCAGCCAAATGCAGGATGGCGCAAGGCGGGAGATGGACATAAGTTAATTTAGTACTTGGAAATGAGGCCACTGACTAAAATCTGAGTGCCATCGGTCCCTTACCTTTTCTAGGCTGGAGTCCGCGGGACTAGCCTTGTGCTTGACTCGAGACTTTACAGGACACGACTCGCAGTCGACACCAGTGGTACGTCTGCTCTCGCCCCATAGTCAGACTGTCTGTTTGAATTGTGCTTGGTGCTCTTTTCTGACGCGGGTCAGTGAAGACTGCAAACAAGCCGTCTTGATGATGCCGCATATCTTTGCATAATGGGCGACTGCATGGCGGTATGTATTTGAAAAGGTGTAGGCGCCTTGACCCAGAATAGTGGCTTATGGCAATTGGGTTGTACGCCAGACCTTCCTTGTCGCCCACTTATTATTTTTAATTCCGTAGATCATGGTGGGTGTACAGCAGCGAAGCATCAGTTCACATAACTTATGTGCTGAATTTGATGAGGATCATATTGGCTCGCTTTTATCCGCATGAACTCGTTCTCTCGCCTGCAACCACCACCAGTTGCGGGTGGGCTAAAGATACTGCGAGGATCGCCCGGTGCACTACGCAGGCTCGAACCCGCGACCTCCGGATTACAAGGCAGGTTTGTGATCATTTCGGCCAAGGACCGGCAGCCGACCCAAATAACCGACTTCCGCTACAGAAACTTAGATGGTGCAATTGTATGGAGTTTCGTGTAACGGTGGGATCGGAAAGACAAACGGTTGCACATCGACCTGTTTTGTGAAACACGCTAACGGAGTAGGCGCATACAGTGTACCGAAGAGTGGGCTAGAGAGAGTCATTAACAAATTCCGCGAATTATGCGAAAAAAAAAACTGGGCCACAGAGGTTATCGGTTTTCAACTTGAATCGGAATCCTTATAGAATGTAATGAATCTAATGTTAGTGAGTTGATCCGTTGGTTAAATCTCCACGAACTGAAGTAGAAGATTTCAAAATAGGACGGAGTTGTTCGTGAAAATAAAGCGCAATCAGGTAACCTATGGAAACTGGGTGTTGCCTGTCCGAAAACACTGAAATCTGCGACTGGGTTCGAAGTTGTTTGCTCTCACCAAGTAGAGCATGTACCTGAATCCGGAGCCTTTAGAATGTTAGCGGAAACCTCAAATCCCTTGGCCACTAAGTCACGATTGGCAACGCTCGTCACAACTGTTAATGGCTGATTGGATTGTCATTCTGTAGCAGTCGTTGTGTGAATGGATCATTTGCTTATTTTATTTATTTATTTTAGTACATTTTATTAGGAAACTCAGCTCCTTTTGGTGACTTTGTGAGGTGGACCGAGGACGCATGCTTGACAGACAGGCACACTGTGATGGGTAGTTGGACTAAGAGTGGCAATGGTCCACTCATTCATCTTAGGCTCTTGAAGTATTCGGTGATTTTTCTTCCTAGCAAAGCTTCCTTGTCACTTGATTTTCCGCAACCTGTAAGCGAATGTCACGGTTTGCCTCAAAACAGACAGACCGGGTCCTTCAGGTGCAACGGGTACCCAGGCAGTTTCGTCCGAAGGCACATCAATCCCAGAACTATCAATGACAAAACTATACGTATGACGCCGAAACAGAATATTTTGCCGTATGTGAAGAACATCTTAGAAGTGACTACCCGACTCCTGAAGCCATACTACCTAATGGTTACTCACAAACCAAAAGCCACACTGAAAAGAACGTTCGAAAGCAAAAGGAAAATAAGAAGCACATGAGTAATGCAATGTTGCATACAGGACTCCGTGGCAAAACTGTAAGAAAACCTATGTATGCCGAAGAGGATGGAAATTGACCACGAGAATACAAGAGCACAAAGTTACTTGCAGAAGTCATTATGCGTCAGCTTTGATTTCGATGCATGCCGATGAAAAAGGACACAGTTTTGATTGGACTAGAGCGGCAATTCCGATACGCGGTGACGCAAGTAAAGGAACAGAAATTCTGGAAGGTTGCTTTTCAACATTGAATTCATTAAACCCGCGCATCGAACTTGACCCTGTATAGCAACAGTTCAGAAAGAAATAAGACGGGTTGCAAACCGTGGCTTGAAAGGACGCAGAGTAGCGACTGAACAACTAGCAGAACTGCCGTTGTAACCATGATCCGTAAGCGACATGGTCATTACACCAATAAAGTTGTAATAAGCCATCCTAGGTCGCAGCAGCCTTCCAATCGGCACATAGAGGTCATTGTGTATCCCAGAGATGCCACCAATCTGAAGGAAGCGTAAGTACTAATGCTCGAAATGTATATGGAAAACATCCCCGTAGCTGACTGTATCAGTCTCTAGATTTGCTCGGAGGTTAGTATCTACAAATAAGCTACTAGCTATTAGTACTGAAGATGCCACTTCGATTAGTGGTGAACGTCTGCAATCAAATTCCTCAGCTCGGAGAACAATTGAAGACTTTAAGTATGAGTTTGGCTGTGGTGATCCGCAGATTTTGGCAAGTAGAATTCACTAGGTATTTTCTTCGTCTGTGCAGTAACACTGATGCGAAACCAACAGGCGAGAAAACACCAGCGTTACCACTGTCTGCCGCTTTCTGAGTGTGGTTGATGCAGCCGAAAAGTATCGTAGAAGAATCTGTGGCGACTGACAGTCATAGGGATTCAGGAAGATTGCCAAGAAACCCCACTGAAAATTTTCAGTGGCAGCATACGTTATATCCACTCTTCACTTTGTGCAGTGAACTTTTCGAATGAGGTGGTAGCTGGGAACATGTAACGTAAAACCCAATGTATCAGAGAAACACCACTATTCGGTGACGAAGATTACATATGGCGTGCTTAGAAGATACAACTTGTGATTCATGGGTATTGTATCAATTAAGAAAATCGAACATGGTCTGTGTAAAGAAAAGTTATCTATGAGCAGTTTGTGACTGGCCCAGTAGTTAAACAGATGGATGATGGAAACGAAACTGTCAATTGCATGCTCGGATTAAATGGCATTGCACCGCTTGTGCACGTCGGTAAGCCTGTGTGAGCGGCATCAGCGGAGCACTTGCAATCGTCAACCAGTCGTTTTGCACGTTTAATTTTGGTCTGATGCTCACTTTTCTGCGGGTTATGGTTTGATTAGGATGCAGTGCGATGAGGGTCGGAAGGAGTTTGTCTCGCCGCTGCAACTTTGGACTCACAAGATAGCCAGTTGTTTGTGCTCAGCTGTTATTGACAAGGCGCATAAGCATTGGCTCTGGGTGTTTAGTTAGAGTTTTATTTTTGCTACTGCTGTTGCTGCAGTCGTTTACACAGCACGCCAATTAACTGACCTGCTCATGGACAAGAAAGCGGATGTCTTGACCCGCGTTCGAATGGGACCACTTGAATGAGTTGAATTAGGGAAGGGAACTGGAAGCCACTGTTACTGCCAACGAGTATTTTATGAGCAATGCTTCGGTACTTAGATAGCGCAGTCAACTGTGATCTCTGTAGGTCAGACACGACGGCAATCTGGGTGAAGAGGTGCTATTCTCATGTGTGATGAAAAAATTCGGGATTTACGTAGCGGAGTCAAAAATAGCAGAGTGGGGTTGTGAGCGGACTGTAAAGTAGCTATTTGTTGCGATCCACCTGATGAAGCGTTCCAGAGGTTTTAAGTTTGGAGGAAAAGCTACTGGGTACGAAGTCTACAGACCACTCAGATCGATGACAGGTGGATAACTGCATAACGAAGACGGATACTCTGGCGTTTGGTTACGCTAAAACCAAACTTCGACATGCATCTTGCCCACACAGTGGGTAAGTAGAGATGCACTTTGGGCGCTCTGCCTTGGAATGATCATTCGGCAGCGGAGCATCATCTAAAAACCAGAGATTCGGGAACCTGGGGTAGCATTAGGCAGTAAAATAAAAGTGTATGGAGGATGAAGCACCATACAGAAGCAAGTGTGATGAGCGCAGTGGTACAAAACGCAAAGTAAGAAGGGTAACAATGGACATGTGAAGGAAGTAACGCCTCAAACAAAATCTACTAATGGCTAACGGATAAAAGGTGCATTGTATTGTGCTCCCAACGTTATCATGTATAGACGAGCTTGAACATGCTCATCCATTATCCAGTGTATCTGTCACAACAGTATTAGGGCGAAAAACCTGATATTTTTGACCTAACAAATAGAATACGGAAAGTTCTGCCAAACTGCCGAACATGACAATTACGTGAAGCTTGTCCGAACAAGGAATCGACACTGTGGTGCTCTAGACCGATCATGATAGATAGGGATGCTGGCTTTATTCTGTAACAGTGGAAAAGATAAGGCGGATTAGTAAACCGCAGTTTCGAAATCGCCACATGCACCAACATCACTGTAGTAGAAATGGCGACCAACAAACTCAGAATGTCGAGAGAAATATTCACCAGTGACGATGTTCAATGCAATGAGGCAGAATTCCTGAAATAAGTAACACGGTTGGAGAATTCGCGCACTGATAAATCATACTACTGAAACTAAAATGATGCGGCAGTGGTGGAGGCGTCAAGGGTTGAAGTTGCATGACAGAATGTTTACTTCACATATATGAAACAATGAAAGGTCGTGGCATGCGCGATCAGATAAAAAAATTTAACGCGACCATACTTTTGTGACACCCGGCCCAATCAACTGGCCAACTCTTGCCAGCAATTTCATTAGCAGTACCATAGATACATCCTTACATTCAAGTATAAAGGAACAAAGCAGAATGTTTAGTTTGCGATTTTAAGGAATGTTTCCCTACTGATGGAAAGTTCATATGCTGGCCAAATGAATTCAGATACAGTTAATCTGAAGTCGAATTGAAAGATGCCTGTAGGCGATTTTCCCAGATAACCTCAGTGAAAATTTACTTAGCTTCCGTTTTGAATACTTCTCTGTTCTGTTCATGGATTGCCGCATGCGATCAGTCCATCATTTTGGCCACAAGTGAGCCTTCATAATCTGCTTTATCGGAAACTCCACTGCGCTTGGATAGAACAAATTGCTTCACGGCTGAAACGCTCTATCTGCACTGGATTATATACCAGAACCACGTGATTTGGAATTGTAGGTTTTATTTGCAGTGAGTATTCGGTTTAGAATGTTCGTGCCACCGGCTAATGGCCGTGATTATGCAGAACGATGTGGCAGATTCCTCTTAGTCTGTCGAAGTATATAAGGCAGTCCGATTAGTTGATGTACAAACACTATGACACAAAGGAGGTTATTAAGAGGAAAAGAAGATAGGTTATTTTAAAAACTATACTACCTATGAAAACACTCGGGGCCAATGCTTGTCAGTCACACGTACTCGCAAACATCTGACTATCTTCTGAAGCTAAGCCGATCGGAGCGAGACGGATTCCATGAGACTTTCGTCGTTCCGCGTCCTACTCATACAACACCCCATAGATACCACAGCATCGGACACAATTTAAACACACAACCCGATTAGGTGAAGTTAGCAAGCGCTCCGCTGACCCCAGCTGCGAGTCATGTATTGTAAAGTATCAAGCAGATCACAAGCAGGATCGGATGAACTCCAGCGTGAACGGTGAGAAGGACCAATAGTGCCAAGTTTGGTTGTCCGTGGCTCCATTTCCCGCTTCCACGTCGAATTTTATCAGTCTCGGCCTTTGTACTGTCTAACCTACTATAATCAAACAAAGGCACATTCAGATAAGCAGTGATCGTGCATATGCCACACGTGCCTAATGCAACGTAACTTATTTGATTGCATGTGTTACTTCAAGCAAAGCATCTTGTTAACATTACCCGGCACTCATCTGCGCACATCATGGTTGCGGAGAGGTAGTCGCTACGCAAACAAAAAGCCATGTCGGTGATATGTTCAAATGTCCCAGCATTCACCATCCAATCTGTAAAAAGTAGACAAGTCGTGAGGCAAAACTGCTTGGCCAAGACAAGCTGCGCAGTAGGATTGAACCTTCCCCCAATAAGTCTTACACGTCTTATACGAAACAGCAACATCTCTGCAAGTAGGGGATCCCCTGTTGCTGCGAGTCACATTTAGCAACACACGGGAATTGGAAAATATTCCCGTAGAAAGCTATGTTCTAGTGAACTCATCTGTCAGTGCCTGCATTTTTCCAAACAAGCCATGGGCAGAAAAATGCGGAAATCCCAGCCGAGCCTGTTATGTCAAAATGAGACGAAGAATGCGATACTAGTGCATGGTGTACCGAAATTAAAGCTCGACGATAGCAGTGAGTGAGAAAAACACGAGGTTGAAGAGTGGAGATATACCACACAGCTCGATAACATGCAAAATGTCGTGAGTTGCAACGCCACTCGTCTAACCGCCCTCCAAACTGTTACGGTAGCGGGCCAAAGTTTTGAAAGGTATCGTAACTATGGTCGACATGGTACCAATGGCAATCCAAACGTGGCATTAAAACAGAAATAGTGGGCAGCAAGAAGTACGGCTGAGCACATTTCATCAAGCAGCACAGACCCCATATGCGCAGATAAGTCAGATTCAGGTTTTTCCTACCACAGATCAGCCAAACATGCAAACACCATTCCCATAAAATGTGCGCAGATACGCACAAACAGTGCCCGTAAACACAATGAACCGAGCTTATAATGCGTTAACAGATGTTATGCTAATCTAAGCTGCTGGGACTGCGCTATTGACATAAGCAACTTGGGACATATGGTAAATAATTCGCGTTTCCGTCACGTAAATACGGTGTAGCAAACAAGCTTGTTTTCGGTGATTCAACATCTAGCCAAATGTAATGCATTTATACTTAGGATGCAAATGGGTGGATTGTGTAACTAAAGAGTGAGGGTATCAAAATGACAATACCTCATTCGAAAAGTGAGCAAAGCGCCCACATTATGGTCATTTGGACACATTCTACGTATAGTCATTTACTCGGTCTTTTAATATCTTCGGACATCATAGCAGCGGAAGTAACGCGTTTTGCAAACAAGATACCAGATCCAGAAATTGAACACAGTGAAATGGCAGTGCGCAATAATCGTTCATCTCGCGGTGACGGTGTTGCTACCTACTACCGAGATTATCCGACATGTGAAGCCTTTACCGAAGATTCCCAGGTCATTGCCGACTCATCATTTCCAAATATGTTCCAAGATATTGAGTACACACCCGACTAACTTTTGCCGACTGCAGATAGCAGGTCGCGATGGTGGACCTCAGAAGAAGACGCGTGCCGCTTGCTTCTTAGCAGAAAACTAAAGGCTCCCGAACTACTCCGTAGACAGTGATGGCACTGCTAAACGCCCTCCAGTGTGTTTTGTGAATTCAAGGTGTCTTGATAGTATCGGCGTTCCCCAGTGGGCCATCATCCAAAGCGACACTAATTGTGTTCATGGATATGGCAGCATTCTGTACCCACGTACATTGACCAACCAGACGTCGCGATTCCAAAAATCATCGCCAATGAACTTAATCCTGACAAATGAAGAGTTGATGGTTGAGTCAGTCGCATACGGCCCACCACTAAGTAGGAACGCTCAATCAGTCCTACCGTTTGGTTATGTGTGTGGGAATCATTCAAGAGTATGCGTGTTTTGCCAGCATTGCTGACAGAGGAGGAGAACTTCGACGAACAAGAACTGACAATTCCAAGCTACAGAACCTAGAGATAACAGTTCACTGAGACATTTGGCTACACAGTTCAATGAACGACGCATGCAATGAGTCAACACGTAAAAGTAACTATGTCAAACAAGTGGCCTCAAAACTTGTAAATTTAAAACAATCGCACCGGATCAATAGAAGGGATGAGAAACGAAGGTAACATGCCCAAGTGATGGCACAGGAAAAAAAAATCAGCAAACGCAGCAAGTCACTCCTTAGACCTGCAAACACGATGGAAGCAGGTAAGCGCAACCAAGGCATCGAGGCATCGAAACAACACAAAATGACTTAAAACGGAATATATATATATATATATATATATATATATAATGGTTGGGGGCATGTGTTTTCGGGTATGCTTGTCACCGTGGCCAGCCACAGGACGTCTGCACCTACAAAGTTATCATGGGTGGTTCGCGCCGCACCACCCACACACCCCATATCCAGTGTAAACCCGAAGGAATAAGATCGGGAGGCATGTGGATAGTAATCACGTTGCATCAACGGAACCCGCCCAGACTCCTTCACAGGCAAAAACAAGCACGCTGTATTTGGGGAATCAAGCGCACACAAGGCGGTGGCTGGACCGTAGTCCGCTCCACACTGAGTGCATGGAACAACACTTCGAGCCTGGCAGGGCCACAAGGACCGTGCACCCCGTCCACTCCAGCAACTACCAATTGTCTCCAAGAGCCAGTATGAACGAGGTAGTGGGTAATAGGCAGGTAGACACCAGATCAGCATACACATCATGCGCAGCCACTTTGGCGATATCAGGCAACAGCTAATCACTTGAAACGACAAAAAATAAAAAAAATAAATCGAATAATATATACAGATACGGCGGCATAACTCTTCGCTAAATTAGCAAATGAAGTAAGTTAGCAACGAATCCGCGATAAGTAAAATAATGTCCACAATTACCCAAAGATGCTACAAACGCAAAAAGTTACCGAAGATAAGCGCAATTAGCGTAAGCAACATATCCTTTTAATAGAAGTTTATTCAGGTAGGCAGAACAAACCAAATAAAGTGGAATGAAATTTATCCAGCTTAGAAAGAACGAGTTTAAGTGTAAGTTTGTTTAGCCCAACTGCGGTGAAAAAGCATCGAGAATGGAACATCATTCTCAGCATGCGGCACCTGTTAAATAAATAAATAAATAAATAAATATATATATATATCTGTAGCGGGAGAGCCTATGATGCGCTGAGGCTGGTGGTGGCTACACCATGACAGATGCTCTACCCACTGCTGCTACTGTTGTGCCATTTCCTAATGTCCTGGGCGTCTCCACGTGGCGACCGCTGGGTGGGAGTTGGATTTCGCCCTTCTCCCTGCTAACATCCAAGACACCAATCCGCATGAGTCAATGAACTGACCATGTGCTAGATCCGTTGCCATTCGGATGTATATTTAATCGAAGGCTTTGGATGAGGACCCGAGTCGGCTCCTGTCAGGTGTGGGCGCCCTGCCAGTATCCTAGTCCATCCTCTTCGGAGGCTAGGAAGTGGTCGAGGGCCATCTTCAGGTAAAAACTAGCCATGGGAGACAACATGTCTACGGGTTATAAGCTCACAGCTCGATTGGCGTAGAGCACGAGCGCCACGCATTGTCTCTGACGGTGGGAGGACACCTTCGGATGTTCAATGGTTTGCTACTGCCCGCCTCAAGCCAGGCGGCCCCTAGTCAAATTGGCGCAGACCTGCCAAAACCCATCTGTGTCTGGCCGTGGTCGCATGTGCGTATCCTACTACGGTCGCAAAACATATATGAATCGTTCCAGAACTTCACAGGCTGCGTGTGACGGCCGTCAAGCAGATCCCCATCTGTCTCTGCAATCACATTCCAGGGCTGGATCTGCTCCCCACTGCTTTGTCGGTCAGGCTATTAAGTCGAAAGCTCTGAGCGGAGTCCCTCAAGCAAACCTCCAAACCACCCACTGCCTTGTGGGTCAGGCTATTGAGCCAAAGGCTCCGGATGGAGTCCCTCAAGCAAACCTCCGAAGCACAACGACCACCTCGCGTGCGATTGCCCACCAATGCAATCGTATGCCTGCGCGCAAAGCACTCAGCATCGGGTGCTGGAACGTGCGCACACTACTGGACCGGAACTCCAGCGAGCGCCCGGAGCGAAGCACTGCACTGGTCGCGATGGAGCTGGCGCGCTACAACATCGATATTGCGGCGCTCAGTGAAACTCGGCTCGCTGAGCAAGGTAAGTTGCATGAAGCAGGTGCTGGCTACACATTCTACTGGGTGGGCAATGCCGCCTCAGCACCACGTGAACATGGGGTCGGATTTGCAATATCCGATCGCCTCCATGGCCAGCTGGTGGGTGAACCCACGGGCATCAGTGCGCGACTGATGACTGTTCGCCTACGACTCGGAAGAGGTAAGTTTGCTACTTTTATAAGCACGTACGGTCCGACCATGTGTTATCCTGATGACATGCGTGATCAGTTCTACACTGAGCTATCCTCCGTGATACGGTCTGTGCCGAGGAGCGACCGACTATTTCTGCTGGGTGATTTCAACGCGCGAGTTGGGCGTGATGCATCGGTGTGAACATAAGCCGTCGGTCCGCAAGGCATTGGTTCAGCGAATGCGAACGGTGACAGGCTGCTCTCACTGTGTGCCACTCACGGCCTGACGATCACGAACAATCGGTTTGCACTGAGTGCGAGTGATATAGGTGGTCACGCTCACCTGCTCGACCAAACAGGCTGAGGTAGCTGCGAAAAGAGGCAACCAGCATGTCGGCATGCTGCGAAGAGCATTCGGGAGATTTGACCCATCAATCTTCCCAATGATGCACAATTCCTACGTGCGCCCGCATGTTGAATACGCTATCCAAGCTTGGCAACCTTGGTTGAAGCGTGACCTAGAAGCGATAGAGGCACCGCAACGGAGAGCAACAAAGAATGTGCAGGGTCTGCGCTACCACTCTTATCACCGAAGGCTGAAGTTGTTGGGAATTTTCAGCGGGCGCTATCGAAGACTGCGCGGTGATCTCATATTAGCCTATCAAATATTGAGTGACCCCAATCACGTATGCAGCCATTTGCGGAAACGTAGCCACAACACGCAGCTCAGGGGTAACTGCCTAAAGTTGAAGGAACAATACAGCCGTCGAGAGTGTCGACGGAATTACTTTTCCCTCCGGGTTTGCAAACCTTGGAAGGCACTTCCTGACTCAGTTGTATCCTCTCCTACCCTGGATGTTTTCAAAAAACGATTAGATGTCGCTCTTAGCTCCCAACATTTTGTTACCTAAATTCCCCTACTGTGGATTACGCCAAGGATGCATTTCTACAGGCTTTATGTATCAAATGGACCTAAGTGAGCGACAATATTTTACTTTTCTCACTCTTACCTCAATGATCACTGCACCCCAGTGTCTTTCTGCATGTTTCTGCCCGATAATTTATTTTAATTTTACACTGATGTTGCTTATCAAACTATTCATATCGGCAGACGTTCGATAGATGACCCAGACATATTTTGATTTTATCATATTCACCTCAACCATCCTACGGGACGTGTCAAGCACTTGCTTTTATCCCGTGATAAATCATTGTTCATTGTTCATTGTTCATCAGAGTGATATGCGCGAAGTGCGCATGACACGTGTACTGCGTGGAGCTGAATGTGGCACTGATCACAAATTAGTGCGAACCAAACTGTACATACAATTTTCGTAAATCTATATATTGCACTCCCGCCGTGAATCGGTGTAATTTTAACATTCTCTCCCTCTGTACTGTGGAGAAACGTACTGAGATGGAGAAGGCACTGGCTGCACGCCTGTGTGATGTTGACTGCATAGCCACAGTGGGGGACCTGTGGCACCACATTCGCGACCAGGTGACAGCTGCTGCCAAGGAAACCACCGGGCTCGAAAATTGTAAGCGGCCTGATTGGTTTCATGACAAAAATGCCACGACTGGCACATTGGTTTCGCATAAAAATGCATGGAGGACGGAGAAGGCGAAGCAGATGGAATGATACGCCGAACGCCGTCAACACAATGAATTCCTTCACTCCTTGAAGGCGGTGTATGGACCGAGATTGCAGCCACTGAGGACACTGATCGATGGTAGTTCAGGCGCTACCTGCACACAGACTGCAGACATAATGCAGATCTGGCGGAAACAGTTTGACTGTCTGTTTAACAACCGTTTCAAGATCGACTGGTCTATTTTCAACGGCCTGAGCAGCAAGATGTGAAGGTGAGTTTGGTGGACACGCCCGACAATGGGTGAGACGCAGAGAGCACTTGCTCAACTGCGAAACGGCAAGTGTGTCGAGGCCGACGGGATCCCACATGAAGTACTGAAACAGGTCGGACCCGCGTTGTTGACTGCGCTGCACCACTTGGTGCTACGCGTGTGGATTGATGAGGAAGTAACTTCTGAGCTAAGGGATGCACTTGTGCTACCAATGTACAAGAGCAAGGAGAGCAAGCAATGTGCCACGAGTTATTGTGGCATCAACTTGCTGAGTTGTGTGGGCAAGGTAATTGCGCGAATCCTGCTCAACCGCCTCGTCAGTCAGGTTGTGGGATCTAACGTGCCGGAAGAGCAATGTGGATTCCATTCGGGTCGCAGCATTATAGGTATGGCGTTTTCGGCTCATCAGTTGTAGGAGAATTGCCGAGAAGGACACCAGCCTTGGTACTCGCTTTTTGTTAATTTCACCAAGGCATTTGATACGGTGAACCGCGAGGCATTGTGGCTGGTGTTGGGTGAGTTTGGTTGCCGACGTAAGTTGGCAAGTTTAATTGAATGTCTGCATAGTGGTACGCGGGCGAGGGTGCAGCTGAGTGGAGAGACCTCAGATGACTTTGCATTTGTCTCTGGTGTGAAGCAAGGCTGTGTCTTAGCTCCTGCCCTGTTTAATAAATATCTTCATGCAATGCTGTCCTGTGCTTTTGATGCGGCTTGTGTTTACGGTGTTCGTGTGGAGCACCGTATTGATGGTGGGTTGCTGAACATCCGTCGTTTCGGTGCGAGAACTCTAGTCTGTGAGACAACTATCCGTATGTTGCTGTTTGCTGACGACTGTGCGTTGTTTTCACACAGCGCTGATGAGTTGTAGCATATGATTAGTGCTCTGACTTCGACAGCGGCCACATTCGTGCTCACCATCAACACAAGCAAAACTGTCTGTCTCTTTCAGCCTTCACCGGAGGTGCAATCTTCAATATTGCCGCGAATCAGCATTGGTGCTGAAGTATTGGAAACCACCTCCCGTTTCAGCTACCTTGGGAGTGTGATGTCGACTGATCAGCAGATACACAGTGAACTTCATATCCGCGTGTCGAAGGCAGCGACCACATTCGGGAAATTTGAGTACCGAGTGTGGAACAACCATCAGCTTACCATTGGCACGAAGCTGATGGTGTACAAACCCATGGCGCTGTCCGTTCTTCTGTACGGCAGTGAAACGTGGACGATGTACCGGCGGGATGTGCGATATCTCGAGCGGTTTCGACGGATTTTTCGCATCGGTTGGGGCGACCGAGTTGCAGACACGGAAGTGTTGCGACAAAGTGGAATATATGCAGTGGAGTCCATACTTTTGTTGAGACACCTGAGGTGGATCGGTCATGTGAGCCGTATGGATTCAACGCGGATACCGAAGCAACTCTTAAATGGTCTGCTGAGTATAAGGAAGCGGCAGGTGGGGAAACCAAAGTTACGTTACCAGGACATGATTAAAGTGAGCCTCACACGTTCTAACCTTGATTGCAGATCATGTGATTCACGCACCCCAGGCCAGGACGGTAGACAGCTGGTTTTTTCCGGCACTTTGGTTCACGATAGGGGAAAGTCTACGGAGTAGTATGGACGCAAATGCTTGGAAGCAATCAAAGTAAGACTAATCGCCAGTGATTGGTACACAAATTGAGAGCACCCTTCTTAAAAATCGGGATAACATTTGATTCGCCCCAGAAAGAATGCACCTTCTCTTTAATCCAGATTTTGGAGAACAATGAGGTAAACTGGCTGATGATAACTGCGCCTCTAAACTTGAACAACTCCGGAATAAGTCCGTCTGAGCCGGCAACCTTATATCGTCTCAGACGTGGAATCGCAAGACAAACTTATGCTTCACTGGGCGGATCAAGTGTGATGACCCAGGGCGAGCGGTTTGGTTCGCAGGGAATAAAAGTGGACGGTGAGGGCCAATCGAACTGGGAATGAAAATGTTCGGCCCATCGATCCAAGCATCTCTGTAGGTTGATAATCGGCTAACCATCCGCTTCGCTAATAGTCTCACTGACACCAGGCTTTTTGTGGTCAGTGGATCGACTGAACTTAAAGAGCTTGCGAGAATTGGCAGACAGAACAGCGACCTAAGTTTCCGAAGCGCACTGGGATCTCCAGGCTTCACGATCACTGCGTAGGCTTCGTTTGAGCTGCCGACTGACAAAACGGCGCACTTCATCATGGTTGGACTCCTCTGGGATATTCCTTCTACGATCAAGTAGATCCAGGGAGCGCGTGGAGATGCCGGCTTTCGCAGGTTGCTAAGTAAGATCACAGAGAAATTTGCTGGAAGAGGTTCGTGGCGCTCTGCATGTCTTGCGGAGGGTCCCAGCATAGTGCATCGTCCAGGGAAGTTTGATAACTGTTGAACCGAGAGAGTAGATAGTTTAGTTGTATCCATATTACAATGCTTCGTTTCTGGGAACGCTCCGAAACTCATACAGGTATTCGCACCGGCAGGAGTATGGTCTGAGTCAAGAAATGTTGACCAGATTGATCTGCAGTCTTTTACACTACCACACCATTTGAAACTGATTGCGATTTGATCGATCTCAGACAAAGAATGGGACGCAGAGGGGGTGTCAAAGTATTGGACCGTCTCCTCGAATGCCGACAGAAATAAACGATTGTCTTCGCACAATATGAGGAGTCGCTTCCCATTATCCTAGCGGCTCTCATCGGGCGCATGATGGACACCTAGGTGACTTTCGCATTACAATAGACGAACGACCCGTGCGTGGAGCTCCCCAGCAAGGACAACAATATGAGATTTACAAACTCTGCCAAGAGCTGGTAAAGTTCACGATAGAAGTCGTCCTTGACTGAGGTGGGGCTGCAATCAGTGGAAGTGAAAGCCGAGGCTACAAACAAGTTGCGTCTCACTTAACGATATCTGTTGATTCTGAATGATCCCCGAAGCCTTACTACACACCTTTTGTTATTAATCGAAAACCATTTTGGCCGTGCGGCTTCGGCTTAGCTGATTATCGCTACACCAACGCAAGCCACCCTGCCGCAGCTGCCTCTGTGTCACCAGGTAGACGCAGGTGAAATATGGCTCCGCTGTCGGTAGGAGGTTTCAACCCAACCACAGTACTGGAGTCTTCCAAGCTTGTTTCGGAAAGACCGCAAACATCTATGGCAAGGGATTCCAAGGTGCGCGCAAACTCAGGTTGCTGCCTCATCTGTCTGAGTGTAGGTAGATTGAAGCATGCCAGGCGGAACGAGAACCGAGGATGAAGGAGGACTACTTTACGAACTCTGTTGACGTCAAGGAAACCCTCCGGAGTGGAATAAGAGAAAGAGTAATCATCTAGTAACGGCTAATAGTGATTGATAAGAAGTGAACGGGTGTCGTGTGAATAAGTGTTCAGTTAGCAGTACTTAAGGCAGCCAACGACGATGTAGCAGACGGACAATCCATGGTTTTTTCAGTGGTCGTGATACTACCCGGTTGCCCATGCCTTTGGCTAAATAACATACCCACAAGGCAGCGGGGCGAATTCAGAGAATCGCACCCATTGGGATTTGCTGACTGAATGTACAGTTCATTCGTCCTTTGTTTCGTAGGTTATCAAAGGGGGCCCAATCCACCCCAAAAATTCAGTTGGAGTACAATACCCCACCAAGGTGGAGCACTGCCGCCGCACACCGCTGCAACGGGGTACACCCGAACCCCCCAGTGGGCACTACGAGGAGGTAGTTCGGCAAGCCAGCCTCCGTAGACAAGCCGCAATGCATGACACACACTACCGGAAGGAGCAGGCTGATTTTCACTCCGGCCGGCGATGTATGGACCAACTATTTCCACTACCCCAGCCCTCGGAACGTCATAAGCCCTATTGTAAACCCATCATCGTAGTCTTTTTGGACATCCGGACGGCATTCGACATAGTAGACCGACCTCCTGTATGGCAATGCGTGCTAAGGAATGCAGTTCTAGTAAACTACGTCACTATACGTCCGTACTTCAGGCAGGGTAAGAGCCTTCGGCCTACTCGCTGCACTGTTCGCTGTCTCCAGTGCGACCATGATGCCCTATGTCATCCGTTCCTCTTCGACTTTGAGGTAGACGACGTCATGTTGAGATTTTCAGTATATTCGGCATTGAGCTCCTTAGAAGTGATAACGTAATCTACTTAGATTACGCTGATGATATCGCTTTACTCGTTGGCGACCCTCAGTGCATTAAATTGTTTCTTGGCCGACTGCTGATTGAAGCGTCTAGTTATGACATGTGCTCCGTCCACTTCATGTGTAAAATGTTGGTACAGGATTGGAATTCTCCACTTCCGCGGCACAACATCGGCTGAACAGTGCTCAAGTAAGTGGAGGTTGCATTTCTGCGGGCGACACTAGTTTAGAGGAGGTTTCTACTCGGATCGCAAAAGTCCGGCCGACTTTCGCCAACTGGGGGCCTTTGTGGATTCGACGCGAATTCTTGCTCCCGCTATATGGCAGGGTTTCCGATGCTATTGTACACGCGGTACTATGGTATCGTTGCGAATCTTGGCAGTTCCTTGTAGAAAACATAACAAGGCTTTTGGAATTTGACATTGGAGCTTTGCAGAGAACCGTCAACCTAGAGTACGCAATGATCATGTCAGCCACTGCGTCTTGGGCAAGAATGCTTTCCCATCTGTACTCTTCTTCTCCTACGTCAAAAAAGATGGAATGGCCACGTCCTACGCATGTCTAAGAATGGGAAACACGCCACGCCATATTTGTGCACGGATATATATGGTTGGCTGCATCCGGTTTCGGATTTGCCTGTCACTGTGTCCAGCCACAGGACGCCTGCGCCTACAGAGGGACCAGTGATGGCTTGCGCTGCACCACCCACAGCTCCATCCACACACCCCATATCCAGTGTAAACCCGAAGGAATAAGATCGGGAAGCATGTGGATGGGAGCCACGTTGTATCAACGGAGCCGGCCCACACTCTTTCACAGGCGAACCCAAGCACGCTGTATATGGGGAATCAAGCGCACACAAGGCGGTGGCTGGACCGTAGTCCGCTCCATACTGAGTGCATGGAACCGCTCTTTAATCCTAACACGGCCACAAGGACCGTGCACCCCGTCCCCTCCAGCAACGACCAACTGTCTCCTAGAGTCAGTATGGACGAGGTAGTGGGTGATAGACAGGTAGGCACCTTGTCAACATGCACATCAAGCGCAGCCACACCGGGGAGGTCAAGCAACAGCCAATCACTTGAGAGAAAGATAACAAAGAAAAGAAATCGAGTAATGCATAAGGGAACGTGACAAAACCTTAAATTAATGAGCATATGAAATAATTTGTTAACAAAGGATCCGAGATAAGTTCAGGAGGTCAGAAGGTATATTTTACGGAAATGCCGCAAACACGAAAATGTTATCGAACTTAACTGCAAATAGCTTAAGCGAGTTGTGCAGGTTTATAGAAGAGGGTACAGGTGGACTTGTATTTGAGAAGGAAAAGCATTAGGACAATGGTGTAAACCCACCACCTGAAATAAAGAGACTTAGCATGCAAGCACGCGGCTAGTAAATCGAATGCAGCGTACCTACAAACGCTGCGCTGGTTCTGAATACGTTCTCTGCAGGACCCGTTGTCGCTTCGGTAGTGGTCCCGAGTGGCCTCGCTCATGGCTCACTAAGCCTGACTGACTCAGGCACTCGCGACCGCATGTGCTACAGAACCATGCGCTCGATGTCAATGGAGTACAACCCATCGGCGCTTGCCGCTTCCGCACTTGCCGCTTCTTCTCTGCATGCATGATTTCTTTCTTCCCCATTTCGGCAACTGCCTTCGTGATCAGATCGCGCCATGCACGCCGATCAACCGCCTTCGATTCCCATGATCTGCAGCCAATATTAAAACGTGAGCGGCTCACTTTAATCATGTCCTGGTAACGTAACTTTGCTTTCCCCACGTGCCGCTTCCCTATACTCAGCAGACCATTTAAGAGTTGCTTCGGTATCCGCGTTGAATCCATACGGCTCACATGACCGATCCACCTCAGGTGCCTCAGCAAAAGTATGGACTCCACTGCATATATTCCACTTTGTCGCAACCCTTCCGTGTCTGCAACTCGGTCGCCCCAACCGATGCGAAATATTCGTCGAAACCGCTCGACATATCGCACATCCCGCCGGTACATCGTACACGTTTCACCGCCGTATAGAAAAACGGACAGCACCATGGATTTGTACACCATCAGCTTCGTGCCAATGGTAAGCTGATGGTTGTTCCACTTTCGGTACTCAAACTTCCCGAATGTGGTTGCTGCCTTCGACACGCGGATACGAAGTTCACTGTGTATCTGCTGATCAGTCGACATCACACTCCCAAGGTAGCAGAAACGGGAGGTGGTTTCCAATACTTCAGCACCAATGCTGATTCGCGGCAATATTGAAGATTTCACCTCCGGTGAAGGCTGAAAGAGACAGACAGTTTTGCTTGTGTTGATGGTGAGCACGAATGTGGCCGCTGTCGAAGTCAGAGCACTAATCATATGCTACAACTCACCAGCGCTGTGTGAAAACAACGCACAGTCGTCAGCAAACAGCAACATACGGATAGTTGTCTCACAGACTAGAGTTCTCGCACCGAAACGACGGATGTTCAGCAACCCACCATCAATACGGTGCTCCACACGAACACCGTAAGCACAAGCCGCATCAAAAGCACAGGACAGCATTGCATGAAGATATTTATTAAACAGGGCAGGAGCTAAGACACAGCCTTGCTTCACACCAGAGACAAATGCAAAGTCATCTGAGGTCTCTCCACTCAGCTGCACCCTCGCCCGCGTACCACTATGCAGACATTCAATTAAACTTGCCAACTTACGTCGGCAACCAAACTCACCCAACACCAGCCACAATGCCTCGCGGTTCACCGTATCAAATGCCTTGGTGAAAGCAACAACAAGCGAGTACAATGGCTGGTGTCCTTCTCGGCAATTCTCCTACAACTGATGAGCCGAAAACGCCATACCTATAATGCTGCGACCCGAATGGAATCCACATTGCTCTTCCGGCACGTTAGATCCCACAAGCTGACTGACGAGGCGGTTGAGCAGGATGCGAGCAATCACCTTGACCATACAACGCAGCAAGTTGATGCTACTATAATTCTTGGCACATTGCTTGCTCTTCTTGCTCTTGTACAGTGGTAGCACAAGTGCATCCTTCAGCTCAGAAGTTACTTCCTCATCAATTTACACGCGTAGCACCAAGTGGTGCAGCGCAGTCAACAACGCGGGTCCGACCTGTTTCAGTACTTCAGGCGGGATCCCGTCGGCTCCGACACACTTGCCGTTTCGCAGCTGAGCAAGTGCTCTCTGCGTCTCATCCAGTGTCTGCGTGTCAGCCAGACTCGTCTTCACATCGTGCTGCTTCAGGCCGTTCAATGTAGGCTAGTCGATCTATGAACGGTTGTTCAAGTGACAGTCAAAGTGTTTCCGCCAGATCTGCATTATGTCTGAAGTCTGTATGCAGGTAGCGCCTGAACTACCATCTATCAGCGTCCTCAGCGGCTCCAATCTCGGTCCATACACCGACTTCAAGAATTGCAAGAATTCCTTGTGTTGACGGCGTTCGGCGTAGCATTCCATTTGCTTCGCCTTCTCCGTTCACCATGCATTTTTATGCGAAACCAATGTGCCAATCGTGGCGTTGTTGTCATCAAACCAATCAGGCCGCTTACAGTTTTCCCGCCCGGTGGTCTCCTTAGCAGCAGATGTCACCTGGTCGCGAATGTGGTGCCACAGGTCGCCAACTGTGGCTATGCAGTCAACATCACACAGGCGTGCAGCCAGTGGCTTCTCCATCCCAGTACGTTTCGCCACAGTACCGAGGGAGAGAATGTTAAATTTACACCGATTCACGGCGGGAGTGCAAAACATCGATTTACGAAATTGTATGTACAGTTTGGTCCTCACCAGTTTGTGATCAGTGCCACACTCAGCTCCACGCAGTACACGTGTCATGCGCCCTTCACGCATATCAGGCTGGCGTACGATGACATAGTCGAGCAGTTGAGCGAAACCACTTCGTAGGTGTGTCCAAATTGCCATATCACTCGCACTCAGTGCAAACCGATTGTTCGTGATCGTTAGGCCGTGAGTGGCACACAGTGAGAGCAGCCTGTCACCGTTCGCATTCGCTGAACCAATGCCATGCGGACCGATGGCTTATGTCAACACCGACGCATCACGCCCAACGCGCGCGTTGAAATCACCGGACAGAAATAGTCGGTCGCTCCTCGGCACAGACTGTATCACGGAGGATAGCTCAGTGTAAAATTGATCACTCGTGTCATCAGGATAACACATGGTCGGACCGTACGTGCTTATAAACGTGGCAAACTTACATCTTCCGAGTCGTAGGCGAACAGTCATCAGTCGCGCGCTGATGCCCGTTGGTTCACCCACCAGCTGGCCATGGAGGCGATCGGATATTGCAAATTCGACCCCATGTTCACGCGGTGCTGAGGCGGCGTTGCCCACCCAATGGAATGTGTAGCCAGCACCTGCTTCATGCAACTTACCTTGCTCAGCGAGCCGGGTTTCACTGAGCAGCGCAATATTGATGTTGTAGGGCGCCAGTTCCATCGTGAACAACGCAGTGCTTCGCTCGGGGCGCTCGCTGGAGTTCCGGTCCATTAGTGTCCGCACGTTCCAGCACTCGATGCTGAGTGCATTGCGCGCAGGCATAAGATTACATTGGTGGGCAATCGCATGAGAGGTGGTCGTTGTGCTTCGGAGGTTTGTGTGAGGGTCTCCCCCCCGGAGCGTTTGGCTCAATAGCCTGATCCACAAGACGGTGGGTGGTTTGGAGGTTTGCTTGAGGGACTCCGCTCAGAGCTTTCGACTTAATAGCATGACTGACAAGACAGTAGGGAGCAGATCCATCTATGGAATGTGATTGCAGAGACAGATTGGGATCTGCTTGACGGCCGTCACACGCACCCTGTGAAGTTTTGGACCGATTCATATATGTTTTGCGACCGTAGTAGGATACGCACATGCGACCACGGCCAGACGCAGAAGGGTTTTGGCGCGTTTGCGCCAATTTGACCAGGAGCTGCCTGGCTTGAGGCGGACAGTAGCAAACCATTGAACACCCGGAGGTGCCCCCCCCCCACCGTCAGAGACAATGCGTGGCGCTCGTGCTGTACGCCAATCGAGCTGCCAGCTTATAACCCATAGACATGTTGTCTCCTATGGTTCGTTTTTACCTGAAGATGGCCCTCAACCACTTTCTAGCCTCCGAAGAGGATGGACTAGGATACTGGCAAGGCGGCCACACCTGACAGGAGACCGACTCGGGTCCTCAGCCGAAGTCTTCGATTAAATGTACACCCAAAATGTAGCGGATCTAGCACATGGTCAGTTCACTGACTCATGCGGATTGGTGTCCTGGATCTTAGCAGGAAGAAGGGCAAAAGCCAACTCCAACCCAGCGTCGCCACAAGGAGACGCCCAGGACATTAGCAAATGGCACAACAGTAGCAGCAGTGGGTAGATCATCTGTCAGGGTATAGCCACCATCAGCCTCAGCGCATCATAGGCTCTCCCGCTACAGATATATATATATATATATATGTATGTATATATATATACCTTTAACAGGTGCCCCATGCTGAGACTGATGTTGCATTCTCGGTGCTTTTTCACCGCAGTTGGGCTAAACAAACTTACACTTACACTCGGTCTTTCTAAGCTGGATAAATTTCATTCCACTTTACTTGGTTTGTTCTGCCTACCTGAATATCCTTCTATTAACTGGCCAAGTTGCTTACGCTAACTGCGCTTATCTTCGGTAACTTTGTTGCGTTTGTAGCATTTTTAGGTAATTGTGGACATTATCTTACTTATCGCGGATTCGCTGCTAACCAACTTACTTCATATGCTAATTTAGCGAAGTTATGCCACCGTATATGTATACAGTATTCGATTTTTTTATTTTTTGTCGTTTCAAGTGATTGGCTGTTGCGTGATATCCCCGGTGTGGCTGCGCCTGATGTGCATGTTGACAAGGTGCCTACCTGTCTATTACCCACTACCTCGTTCATACTGGCTCTAGGAGACGATTGGTAGTTTCTGGAGTGGACGGGGTGCACGGTCCTTGTGGTCGTGCCAGGCTCGAAGTGTGGTTCCATGCACTCAGTGTGGAGCGGACTACGGTCCAGCCACAGTCTTGTGTGCGATTGATTCCCCAAATACAGTGTGCTTGTGTTCGCCTGTGAAAGAGTGTGGGCCGGTTCCGTTGTTGCAATGTGGCTCCTATCCACGTGCCTCCCGATCTTATTCCTTCGGGTTTACACTGGATATGGGTGTGTGGGTGGTGCAGCGCGAACCACCCAGGGTACCTTTGTAGGCGCGGGCGTCCTGTGGCTAGCCACAGTGACAAGTCAACCCGAAAACGCATGCCGCCAACTGTTATATATATATAGATATATATATATATATATATATATATATATTCCCTTTTAAGTCATTTTGGAGTTGTTTCGATGCCTGAATGCCTTGGCTGCCCTGACCTGCTTCCATCCTGTTTGCAGCTCTAAGGAGTGACTTGCTGCGTTTGCTGATTGTTTTTTCCTGTGCCATCACTTGGGCATGTTACCTCCGTTTTTCATCCCTTCTATTGATCCGGTGCGATTGTTTTAAATGTACAAGTTTTGAGGCCACTTGTTTCACATAGTTACTTTGACGTGTTGATGCATTGCATGCGTCATTCACCGAACTGTGTAGCCAAATGTCCCAGTGAACGGTTATCGCTAGGTTCTGTAGCTTGGAATTGTCAGTTCTTATTCGTCGAAGTTCTCCTCCTCTGTCAGCATTGCTGACATAACACGCACTCTTGAATGATGCCCACACACATAAGCAAACGGTAGGACTGATTGAGCGTTCCTACTTAATGGTAAGCCGTATGCGACTGACTCAACCATGAACTCTTCATTTGTCAGGATTAAGTTTATTGGCGATGATTTTTGGAACTGCGACGTCTGGTTGGTCAATGTACGTGGGTACAGAATGCTGCCATATCCATGAACACAATTAGTGTCGCTTTGGATGATGGCCCACTGGGGAACGCCGATACTATTAAGATACCTTGAGTTCACATAGCACACTGGAGGGCGTTTAGCAGTGCCATCACTGTCTACGGAGTAGTTCGGGAGCCTTTAGTTTTCTGCCAAGAAGCAAGCGTCACGCACCTTCTTCTGAGGTCCACCATCGCGACCTGCTATCTGCAGTCGGCAAAAAATGAGTCGGGAGTGTACTCAATATCTTGGAACATATTTGGAAATGATGAGTCGGGAGTGACCTGAGAATCTTCGGGAAGGCTTCACATTTCGGATAATCTCGGTAGTAGGTAGCAACACCGTCACCGCGAGATGAACGATTATTACGCACTGCCATTTCACTGTGTTCAATTTCCGGATCTGATATCTTGTTTGCAATACGCGTTACTTCAACTGCTATGATGTCCGAAGATATTAAAAGACCGATTAAATAACTATACGTAGAATGTGTCCAAATGACCATAATGTGGGCGCTTTGCTCACTTTTCGAAGAAGGTATTGTCATTTTGACACCCTCACTCTTTCGTTACACAATCCACCCATTCGCATCCTAAGTATAAATGCGTTATATTTGGCTGGATGTTGAATCAGCGAAAACGAGCTTGTTTGCTACACCGTATTTACGTGACGGAAACGCGAATTATTTACCATATGTCCCAAGTTGCTTATGTCAGTAGCGCAGTTCCAGCAGCTTAGATTAGCATAAGATCTGTTAACGCATTATAAGCTCGGTTCATTGTGTTTACCGGCACTGTTTGTGCGGATCTGCGCACATTTTATGGTAATGGTGTTTGCATGTTTGGCTGATCTGTGGTAGGAAAAACCTGAATCTGACTTACCTGCAGATGGATTCTGTGCTGCTTGTTGGAATGGGCTCAGCCTTACTTCTTGCTACCCACTATTTCTGTTTTATTGCCACCCCTGGATAGCCATTGGTACCACGTCGTGCAAAGTTACGATAACTTTCAAAACTTTGGCCCGCTACCGTAACAGTTTGGAGAGCGGTTAGACGAGTGGCGTTGCAACTCACGACATTTTGCATGTTATCGAGCTGTGTGATATATCCCCACTCTTCAACCTCGTGTTTTTCTCGCTCACTGCTATTGTCGAGCTTTAATTTCGGTACACCATGCACCAGTACTGCATTCTTCGTCTCATTTTGACATAACAGGCTCGGCTGGGATTTCCGCATTTTTCTGCCCATGGCTTGTTTGGAAAAATGCAGGCACTGACAGATGAGTTCACTAGAACATAGCTTTCTACGGGAACATTTTCCAATTCCCGTGTGTTGCTAAATGTGACTCGCAGCAACTGGGGATCCCCTACTTGCCGAGATGTTGGGTTTCGTATAAGACTTGTAAGACTTATTGGGGGAAGGTTCAATCCTACTGCGCAGCTTGTCTTGGCCAAGCAGTTTTGCTTCTCGACTTGTCTATTTTTTAAAGATTGGATGGTGAATGCTGGGACATTTGAACATATCCCCGACATGGCTTTTTGTTTGCGTAGCGACTACCTCTCCGCAACCATGATGTGCGCAGATGAGTGCCGGGTAATGTTATCAAGATATTTTCCTTGAAGTAACACATACAATCAAATAAATTACGTTGCCTTAGGCACGTGTGGCATATGTACGATTACTGCTTACCTGAATGTGCCTTTGTTTGATTATATTAGGTTAGACAGTACAAAGGCCGAGGCGGGTAAAATTCGACGTGGAAGCGGGAAATGGAGCCACGGACAACCAAACTTGGCAATATTGGTCCTTCTCACCGTTCACGCTGGAGTCCATCCGATCCTGCTTGTGATCTGCTTGATACTTTACAATACATGACTCGCAGCTGGGGTCAGCGGAGCGCTTGCTAGCTTCACCTAATCGGGTTGTGTGTTTAAATTGTGTCCGATGCTGTGGTATCTATGGGGTGTTGTATGAGTAGGACGCGAAGCGACGAAAGTCTCATGGAATCCGTCTCGCTCCGATCGGCTTAGCTTCACAAGATAGTCAGGTGTTTGCGAGTACGTGTGAATGACAAGCATTGGCCCCGAGTGTTTGCACAGGTAGTTTAGTTTTTATAATAACCTATCTTCTTTTCCTCTTAATAACCTCCTTTGTGTCATAGTGTTTGTACATCAACTAATCGGACTGCCTTATATACTTCGACAGACTAAGAGGAATCTGCCACTTCGTCCCGTATAATCACAGCCATTAGCCAGTTGCACGAATATTCTAAACTGAATACTCACTGCAAATGAAACCTACAATTCCAAATCAAGTGGTTCTGGTATATAATCCAGTGCAGATAGAGCGTTTCAGCCGTGAAGCAATTTGTTCTATCCAAGCGCAGTGGAATGTCCGATAAAGCAGATTATGAAGACTCACTTGTGGCCAAAATGATGGACTGATCGCATGCGGCAATCCATGAACAGAACAGAGAAGCATTCCAAATGGAAGCTAAGTAAATTTTCACTGAGATTACCTGGGAAAATCGCCTACAGGCATCTTTCAATTCGACTTCAGATTAACTGTATCTGAATTCATTTGGCCAGCATATGAACTTTCCATCAGTAGGGAAACATTCCTTAAAATCGCAAACTAAACATTCTACTTTGTTCCTTTATACTTGAATGTAAGGATGTATCTATGTTACTGCTAATGAAATTGCTGGCAAGAGTTGGCCAGTTGATTGGGCCGGGTGTCACAAAGTATGGTCGCGTTAATTTTTTTTTATCTGATCACGCATGCCACGACCTTTCATTGTTTCATATATGTGAAGTAAACATTCTGCCATGCAACTGCAACCCTTGACGCCTCCACCACTGCCGCATCATTTTGGTTTCAGTAGTATGATTTATCGGTGCGAGAATTCTCCAACCGTGTTACTTATTTCAGGAATTCAGCCTCATTGCATTGAGCATTGTCACTGGCGAATACTTCTCTCGACATTCTGAGTTTGTTGGTCGCCATTTCGACTACAGTGATGTTGGTGCATGTGGCGATTTCGAAACTGTGGTTTACTAATCCGCCTTATCTTTTCCACTGTTACAGAATAAAGCCAGCATCCCTATCTATCATGATCGGTCTAGAGCACCACAGTGTCGATTCCTTGTTCGGACAAGCTTCACGTGATGGCCATGTTCGGCAGTTTGGCAGGCGTTTCCGTATTCTATTTGTTAAGTCAAAAATATCAGGTTTTTCCCCCTACTACTGTTGTGACAGATACACTGGATAATGGATGAGCATGTTCAAGCTCGTCTATACATGATAACGTTGGGAGCACAATACAATGCCCCTTTTATCCGTTAGCCATTAGTAGATCTTGTTTGAGGCGTTACTTCCTTCACATGTCTATTTTTACCCTTCTTACATTGCCTTTTGTACCACTGCGCTCATCACACTTGCTTCTGTATGGTGCCTCATCCTTCATACACTTTTATTTTACTGCCTAATGCTACCCCAGGTTCCCGAATCTCTGGTTTTTAGATGATGCTCCGCTGCCAAATGATCATCCAAAGGCAGAGCGCCCAAAGTGCATCTCTACTTACCCACTGTGTGGGCAAGATCCATGTCGAAGTTTGGTTTTAGCGTAATCAAACGCCAGAGTATCCGTCTTCGTTATGCAGTTATCCACCTGTCATCGATCTGAGTGGTCTGTAGACCTCGTACCCAGCAGCTTTTCCTCCAAACTTAAAACCCCTGGAACGCTTCATCAGGTGGATCGCAACAAATAGCTACTTTACAGTCCGCTCACAACCCCACTCTGCTATTTTTGACTCCGCTACGTAAATCCCGAATTTTTCCATCACACATGAGAATAGCACCTCTTCACCCAAACTGCCGTCGTGTCTGAGCTACAGAGATCACAGCTGACTGCTCTATCTAAGTACCGAAGCATTGCTCATAAAATACTCGTTGGCAGTAAAAGTGGCTTCCAGTTCCATTCCCTAATTCAACTCATCCAAGTGGTCCCATTCGAACTCGGGTCAAGACATCCGCTTTCTTGTCCATGAGCAGGTCACTTAATTGGCGTGCTGTGTAAACGACTGCAGCAACAGCAGTAGCAAAAATAAAACTCTAACTAAACACCCAGAGCCAATGCTTCTGCGCCTTGTCAATAACAGCTGATCACAAACAACTGGCTATCTTGTGAGTCCAAAGTTGCAGCGGCGAGAGAAACTCCTTCCGACCCACATCGCAACGCGTCCTAATCAAACCATAACCCGCAGAAAAGCGAGTATCAGACCAAAATTAAACGTGCAATACGACTGGTTGACGATTGCAAGTGCTCCGCTGATGTCGCTCACACAGGCTTACCGGCGTGCACAAGCGGTGCAATGCCATTTAATCCGAGCATGCAATTGACAGTTTCGTTTCCATCATCCATCTGTTTAACTACTGGGCCAGTCACGAACTGCTCATAGATAACTTTTCTTTACACAGTCCATGTTCGATTTTCTTAATTGATACAATACCCATGAATCACAAGTTGTATCTTCTAAGCACGCCATATGTAATCTTCGTCACCGAATAGTGGTGTTTCTCTGGTACATTGGGTTTACGTTACATGTTCCCAGCTACCACCTCATTCGAAAAGTTCACTGCACAAAGAGAAGAGTCGATATAATGTATACTGCCACTGAAAATTTTCAGTGGTGTTTCTTGGCCATCTTCCTGAATACCTATGACTGTCAGTCGCCACAGATTCTTCTACGAGACTTTTCAGCTGCATCAACCACGCTCAGAAAGTGGCAGACAGTGGTAACGCTAGTGTTTTCTCGCCTGTTGGTTTCGCATCAGTGTTACTGCACGGACGAAGAAAATACCTAGTGAATTCTACTTGCCAAAATCTGCGGATCACCACAGCCAAACTCATACTTAAAGTCTTCAATTGTTCTCCGAGCTGAGGAATTTGATTGCAGACGTCCACCAATAATCGAGGTGGCATCTTCAGTGCTAATAGCTAGTAGCTTATTTGTAGATACTAAACTCCGAGCAAATCTAGAGACTGATACAGTCAGCTACGGGGATGTTTTCCATATACATTTCGAGCATTAGTACTTACGCTTCCTTCAGATTGGTGGCATCTCTGGGATACACAATGACCTCTATGTGCCGATTGGAAGGCTGCTGCGACCTAGGATGGCTTATTACAACTTTATTGGTGTAATGACCATGTCGCTTACGGATCATGGTTACAACGGCAGTTCTGCTAGTTGTTCAGTCGCTACTCTGCGTCCTTTCAAGCCACGGTTTGCAACCCGTCTTATTTCTTTCTGAACTGTTGCTATACAGGGTCAAGTTCGATGCGCAGGTTTAATGAATTCAACGTTGAAAAGCAACCTTCCAGAAATTCTCTTCCTTTACTTGTGTCACCGCGTATCGGAATTGCCGCTCTAGTCCAATCAAAACTGTGTCCTTTTTCATCGGCATGCATCGAAATCAAAGCTGATGCATAATGACTTCTGCAAGTATCTTTGTGCTCTTGTATTCTCGTGGTCAATTTCTATCCTCTTCGGCATACATAGGTTTTCTTACAGTTTTGCCACGGAATCCTGTATGCAGCATTGCATTGCTCATGTGCTTCTTATTTTCCTTTTGCTTTCGAAAGTTCTTTTCAGTGTGGCTTTTGGTTTGTGAATAAGCATTAGGTAGTATGGTTTCAGGAATCGGGTAGTCACTTCTAAGATGTTCTTCACATACGGCAAAATATTCTGTTTCGGCGTCGTAGGTCTAGTTTTGGCATTGATAGTTCTGGGATTGATACACCGTCAGATGAACCTGCCTAGGTACCCGTTGCACCCGAATGACCCGGGTTGCCTGTTTTGAAGCAAACTGTGGTATTCGCTTACGGGTTGCAGAAAATCAAGTGACAAGGAAGCATTGCTAGGAAGAAGAATCACCAAATACTTCAAGAGCGTAAGATGGATGAGTGGATCATTGCCACTCTTAGTTCAACTAGTCCTCGCAGTGTGCCGGTCTGTCAAGGATGCGTCCTCGGTCCACCTCACAAAGCCACCAAACGGAGATGAGTTTCCTAGTAAAAACTACTAAAATAAATAACTAAAATAAGCAAATGATCCATTCACACAACGACTGCTACAGAAGGACAATCCAATCAGCCATTAACAGTTGTGACGAGCGTTGCCAATCGTGACTTAGTGACCAAGGGGGTTGAGGTTTCCGCTAACATTCTAAAGGCTCCGGATTCGTGTACCTGCTCTACTTGTTGAGAGCAAACAACTTCGAACTCAGTCGCAGCTTGCAGTGTTTTCGGACAGGCAACACCCAGTTTCCATAGGTTACCTGATTGTGCTTTATTTTCACGAACAACTCCGTCCTATTTTGAACTCTTCTACTTCAGTTCGTGGAGATTTCACCAACGGATCAACTCACTAACATTAGATTCATTACATTCTATGAGGATTCCGATTCAAGTTGAAAACCGATAACCTCTGTGGCCCAGTTTCGTTTTCGCATAATTCGCGGAATTTGTTAATGACTCCTTCTAGCCCACTCTTCAGTACACTGTATGCGCCTACCCCGTGAGCGTGTTTCGCAAAACAGGTCGATGAACAACCGTTTGTCTTTCCTATCCCACCGTTACACGAAACTCCATACAATTGCACCATCTAAGTTTCTGTAGCGGAAGCCGGTTATTTAGGTCAGCTGCTGGTCCTTAACCGAAAGGATCACAAACCTGCCTTGTAATCCGGAGGTCGCGGGTTCGAGCCTGCGTAGTGCACCGGGCGATCCTCGCAGTATCTTGAGCCCACCCGCAACTGGTGGTGGTTGCGTCGCAGAAAAGTTTCGGCACGGTTTATCAGCCCACTGCTGAAGACTTTTTATTTGGGTTCGCTAACGGGCACGGAACCAGTGGTCACGATGTCAGACGAATTTCGCTCTGAATTGCATGGGTCGTTAGTGCTACGCAGAGTTGGATCAGCGCGGTACAAACGGCGTGGTTGCAGGCAAGAGAACGAGTTCATGCGGATAAAAGCGAGCCAATATGATCCTCATCAAATGCAGCACATAAGTTATGTGAACTGATGCTTCGCTGCTGTACACCCACCATGATCTACGGAATTAAAAATAATAAGTGGGCGACAAGGAAGGCCTGGTGTACAGCCTGATTGCCATAAGCCACTATTCTGGGTCAAGGCGCCTACACCTTTTCAACTACATACCGCCATGCAGTCGCCCATCATGCAAAGAATTGCGGCATCAGCAAGACGGTTTGTTTGCAGTCTTCACTGACCCGCGTCAGAAAAGAGCCCCAAGCACAATTCAAACAGACAGTTCGAATATGGGGCGAGAGCAGACGTAGCACTGGTGTCGACTGCGAGTCGTGTCCTGTAAAGTCTCGAGTCAAGCACAAGGCTAGTCCCGCGGACTCTAGCCTAGAAAAGGTAAGGGACCGATGGCGCTCAGGTTTTAGTCAGTGACCTCATTTCCAAGTACTAAATTAACTTATGTCCATCTCCCGCCTTGCGCCACCCTGCATGTGGCTGATAAACGTAGACTCTCCTCGGTAACTCTTGATCGGGCATGCGTAGCATGGGACCAATCCAACACAACTGATCCTTATGTATTGTGCTGAGGAACTAGCCTGATTATCACCATGTAGTACTCTCCTGCGTATATCATGGTTGCGGACTCGTTAGCGTCATCGGATACCATCATTGGGCAGCAATCATCAATGACTTGAAGGCGACTCAGATCTTCAGATCGGCAAGGATAAGTCCCACACCCATAGAGTAGGACTATCCTCACTTTGGCTTTGTATAGACCGATAGAAGTCCTGTTCTGACGCTACATATGTCACAGACACGTTGTTCCAGCTTTTGCAATACGTGAACAGACTTCAGTGCTTATGCGTCTATTGACTCCAGGCAGCGAATCGTACACACGCCATAGGATCTGGGTACTTTGGGTAATCCTAATAGATACAGTGTCGACAAGCAGGAAACTACGCATACACTGGCTGCGCGAGTTGACTACAAATATGCGGGCTAGATGAACAACGCGAACGTCGTTCGACCTGGCAATAACAAAACTCAACGTAGACTCACATAGAGCATGAATTGGTAGAGCCGAGCCATTTGATTTGCATTCCTCCACTGCTTACCCTACACTCGACAGATTACTATTTCCCTATTTTAATGTGACAAGCCGACCTTTAGCGGGATAGCAGGGCCAATTTACAATTCTTTGTTAGAAGTCCAGAATATGTGGCCATGTACGCTGTTTTCAACCCTAGTTCATAACATTTTTCATCACGTTGGAGCATCCTATTTGCTTTCCTCTCCTTAACTCCTGCCACTCCATCATGCTATACAATTGGCTCACTTCAACGCTGCGTAGTCCCTTTAACTGCACTGTTAACTAGTTCATAGTGAGTGGTATGTGAATCCTAGAGACACAACTTAAACATGCTTCTCATTTTCATCTATCTTCGTATTCCCTACAGGATATTCCTCGTGAGCAGGTCATACGCTGCACATTGCACAGACACCGAGAGATGGTACAACACCAAGTACTTAAGAGTGGATATTCCGGATTCCAACATTCAAGTATGCATATTTTGTCTTCAAATGTAATTTTGAAATCAGTGCTTCACATTTCTCGTTCTTGCATCTTTGCAACACATCACGATTAAATTCTATCAACGCCAGGTCCCCTAAGCTGTATCAGTAGCTTTTAACACTATGCTATGGTTGATAGCGCTATTTCTCTCCGTGCCATTAGACGATTTCGGTGGCGTCTGCTGCAGTTTCGTTGGTGGGAGCGTACTGCACTTTGTAAAATACACGCTCTTGTTACCTTATTTAGTAGCGGGCGTTTTAGGCACATGAAGACCGCATTCTTTTACCCTATTTGCATCCATGTTTTATGCAGGTACTGCGTACGAGACTGGAACCTCGTCTGGCGGGATGCAGTTAGGGTTGTGAACCACCACCCCCCTCGAATTGCTGTTTGTCTGCCGCGTTTTCCGCGGCCAGCGTTCTCGTCCGGCCCACAGTAGTACAAAATTTCTTAAAGTCCTCTAGAATCATACTACCAATCTCATCGGGAGTTGAGAGCGTGATCGATAACCCTGTATCTTAAACCAATCGGCGGCGGTGTAGAGACAGAACAGTGTTTCTCACTGTTCATTAGCTTTGTTCAGGGGGATGAGTGCGCGAGATGGCCTAAGGTGACCAAAATACAAGCTATTAGCACCTGACTAATCAGGATTAGTACAGGTTTACATAAATTCTCGTGGTCGCACATGACGCTATGCGATAGCCAGGTAGCCCTGTGTGTACGCATTTTTAGGACCTCCGGATATGGAATACACTGAAACCGCAAACATATGCATTCGTTGGCGTGGATTTACTGTCTATTTCTACCTGATTCCAGTGTTAGGAGTACTCACTCTATGGGTTATTTGCCCATTCCCAAAATGGGGTCATCCGAACACAAAACTCCAAATAACTCGCTTCCTGATTCTTCGTTGTTGCTACTACCTGCCCTAACACAACATGATTTTCTAACGTTTTAAATAGAGCGCACCGCCTATTGAGTTTATTTCAACACTGCGGTGCTCATCAAACTGACAGAAGTTGCTTCTACGCAATGTTTTTTATCACGCACTCATCGCGCTCGTGCCTATTTTATCATTTGGACGGGCCTATTTTCCTCGCAGCCACATTCTCCGCGATATCAAACGCCAAGTGAGTGACTTTGGCGGGTCTTTCAGTCCTCTTCCCGCCATGCGATTGCCGTCATGACAATGATAGTGCTGAGCCTTGTCAGTAAGAGGTCCCGTGCTGCGATACTTGACAGAGAGAGATCGAAAATGGACAGGTTGAGTCAGTGTGCACGAAGTACTCCTGGCGATGAAGACTGAAGGGACTTGGACGCATCAGCTACCTTATGTAGCTACATCACATAACTGTCCTGGCATAAGCTTAAGTAGATTTACGGTAGCTCTTACAGTTGTGGCCGGTGACCGCTCATGTTTTGCGGGTATGCAGAGCTTATTCCCATTGTCAATTGTTTTGTGTCTGAAACATGAAAAGATGTGAGAGTAATTAGGTGATGCACTAGAGCAGATGGGGAGTCTTTAGTGACTTCGCCATTGGAATCGAGAAAAGTAGTTCTTTCCCCCTGAATCCACTCTAAGCCCCCATTCCTAGGTGAAAGTATAAAGGCAGTCTTTCCTAACGCTTAGGGTTATCTGCCTGCCACTTAGTTGGCACAACTGAACTCCTTGTTCAGGCAACTCACATTCGAAGTGAATGCTATGGACCCCTTCTTGGAAGCTACAACTGCTAATATTCCGTCATGACACCGAAGCTCACAGCCGGAGGCCAATCCGGTGCAGCGAAAATACAGGCAACGTACGCCCCG
>CALYDF020000108.1:0-60119 GCA_944474145.2 Dicrocoelium dendriticum
TGGTGCGTGTCGCCGTACCTGTGACAAACTCGGGAAGAAAGGAAATGGTTAAGGGTCTATGGTGAAATGTATACCGAGAGTCACAGTTTTGTTGAATAAGTCCTGCGAGGTTCGTGTCTGGGTTGTTTATCGTCCTGAATAGGAAACCGAGGTTGAGTCTCATTCTTCGTAACCATAGACGTCCGAGACCAAGAAGCTTACAGCGCTCACGGTAGTTGAGAGTAGAAGGGCAAAGCAGGTGCTTTGTGGATGAGCGTCGCACTTTCTCAATTGCTATTCGTTCACACTTTCTGGAGTTGGTAAACATTATTGATCAGTATTCCAAAAGAGGTCTAACGTATAACTTGTATAGAGTGCGTCTGGATTCGGTGACGAGCATTGACTTGCAGATATGACCAATGAGGGAGCTGGCTTTCGCTACACTATAGCTAACTTGTTCCGAGAAATTTAGTGAGCTTGAATAGTGTACGCCGAGATCCCTTACGGTTTGACAGTTGGCAAGTGAGACGCCATTCAGGGTTAGTGCACTAGGCGGTGCAGTGCATCTATACGACAGGGCGCTGCGCTTAGCAGGAGAGAATTCAAGCTTCCATGTGTTGCACCAAGGGTCCAATGCTTTAAGGTCATTTTGTATATTGAGGAGACCGAATCTTATGTTACCCGGGTCAAAGGAGAATGGGACTTTGACATCGTCGGCGAATTGGTATGCTTTTCAATATTCAAAGACTTGAAATACGTCGCTGACGTAAAGTAGGAAGAGTATAGGGTCAGCTTTACTGCTCTGCCGTGAACTGGTCCCACCAGACTAGTCTGTTTTTCTCTGACTGTCCCATGTTACCCAGAACTTAACGGTACATGCTCCACAGAATTAACTCTGTTACCCCTACTCTGAGGGACTGCTAGACTTGTTCCCTTGTTAGTGTTATAGCCTTGTTCTTATATTTATTTTACGCCCTAATCCCAAAGCGCCGATTAATGCAGTCCCGCTTAGTCGGCCTCCTACTCAATGAATACATTTGGACTTCTGAGACATCACTTCCCTTGGTTCGGCAGACTAATGGTTCTGTTTACATTACGTTGAGAAGCTCGTGGACTTTTCTACGCTTTGCCAACAAACAATTCTCATCCAGACCCTAACCTTTTCTCATATGGTTTTCTGTTTTCATTCCAGTTTCAATCGGACGGCCGGCTTTACTGCCCTGCTATGATCTTGTCTCACCTGGCCAGTCTGTCTCTCTACCTGCTCCTATGCTGCTGAGACTTAAGCGATATACCCTCCGCCGACTAAGCATGGTGTTTCCCTTACATCTAGAGCCTGCTAGCCTTGCCGACCAGTTTTTATTAGCTCTTTTCTCATCTTTACTATATGTACTTATACAAACGTGCAGACTAATCAAGCCTTACCAGATCGGCATACTGCTCTCCGGATTCCTTCAGCTTTCTGATACGTCACCTCTTTTGGTTCGGCTGACTCCAATATCCCTTTACAATACCTGGAGAGCCTCGTAGGCTTCTCCCACCCTTCGTCAACAAACCTCTCTCATCCTGACGCTAACTCATTTTTATCGCGCTCTGCTTTCAACTCTTCTTCCACTGGAATACCAGATCTCACTACCCTGTGGTGATCTAGTCCCTCTGATCAGTTTCTTTCTCTCTGACTGCTCGTATGCTACCCAGACTTAAGCGGTATACGCTATGCAGACTCAACGTTCTTGTTCCCCTACCTGTGAGGCTACTAGACTCGTTCACCCTCTATCGGTGCGGCCTTTTTTCCTGCCGTTATTGCACGTGCTATCCCTAAGCGTTTACTAATCCAATCTTGCCAGATCGGCCACTTGTTATCTGCTTTCACTCAGAGTTCTTCGACGTTACAAATCTTGGTTCGGTTGACCCGACGTTTGTTTACATCACCTGGAAAGCCTCTTGCGCTCCTGCAGTTTCTATCAATAATCTTTCTTACCCCGTTCCTAATCTTTTCTTATCATGATCTTGTTCACAATCTTTCTTCCAACGGAGGACCAGTTCTCACTGCCCTGCTTTGGGTCTAGTCTTTCTTCACCAGTCCACAGTTGCTCTGACCACAATTGTACGACCCAGTCTCAGTGCGCCGACTAATCTTTTCTTATCTGAACGTTCTTCTGCCTTCTTATTACTGCTAGATGTCATTGCCATTTCCGACCAGGGTCTGGCAGCGACTTCGCTCTCTTCCCGTTGCGTCTAGACCACGTTACTTTTATTTTCCTCTTATCCATGGCCTTCTCTCTTATTGCGCTCCATTTTTATTCCGACGGCTTACACTCATTGCGCCTATCCAAGTTATCCTCGTGCGTATGGTCTCCTTCGCTCCGACCTCGCACCTGATTATTGGTGGCACTCAGACCACTACTAAGTGTTTCTTGACTAGTACTTCCATTAGTATGCTCATCTTACCACTTCATCTGCCTCTGCTCTTTACCTTATGTTCGCATTTATCTATTAGTGAGACCCTACGTGGCATAACGACTCCCAATGCACGGCAGTTTTGGCCCCCTGTGACCCTTTTCTCCAGATTCTGACGGCTTTTGGACTGCGGAATCATGAGCGCTTTAGCGCAATTACTCTCACGAATTGCTCTTCACAATGCCGTCCGCATTCATCCGCTCCCAGCCGATTATTTTAATTTCCTTTTCCTCTTGGAACACTGTTTTACCAATCTTGCTCCGGCATTCAGTCTAGACCTACGTGTCTTCAGTTTCACCTAAGATGCCTCTCGCGTTCGGACTGCTGTCATCATCATCGGTTTGCCTGTTTCTCTCCAACCATCGTATAATTCGCTCAACTTTTGCCAACAAGCTTTGTTATATAGGTCGCTTGACCCTGCGTGTGCAGAACCTTCTTCTTACATAGTAGCTGTAATCTGTGTCACATCAGCAACGTGATGTAAAGAACGCGCTTGCAAAGCATGTATACTAAACAAAATTACATAAGTTTTATTGTATCATAGGCACCGTTGCGCGCCACCAGTCTATGTTATTGCTTCTTTATTCATTGCTGTCACTTTGTTTGGCTGCCTCTTGTCCGTTGCCTGTTTTTTCTCGAGATTTCCACAGTTGCATCCGCCAAACCAAGGTTTATCCACTGGGACTGGTCGACCCTTCCCCAATAGCCATTTGGTTTAAACACTTCATCCTTTCTCCGGGAGATGAAGGACCCGCATATCGTTCTAAATGGAGCTCTTTCCGCCATTCTGGAGACGCTACCTTTACAGGATCTGCACAAATGTGTTTGGCTCTCCTCGTACTCAAAGTAGAACAGTTTACTCACTTGGAATGATATATTTAGGTGGATCCGTCGTTCCACAACCGAAGACGAACAATTCTGGGACGATTGCCCTCACTGCCTCAAACATTTCGATTCTCCAGTCACCTGGACCTTTGCTGATGTTATTACACGGACAGCGTTGCGCTTGTATAAGTGACTTTTCTGAGGGCTTTTCATGGAGTTTTCACTTGGCCATGGAGACAGTTACACTTACTTACATTTGGAGGAATTCCGAATCCACTTTGCGGAGAATGGCATTTTCGCCTGTTATGGACATACTCAGCCAAAAGAAACAACTGCACTCACCGTTCCCATGACAAGTCCAGCGTAAATAGCCGGACACAGTTTGCGAGCCGAACAAGAATATAATAACAATTATATATATATATAATACATATATATCTATATATATAATATTAACGATGTGTTTACTCACCTGCATCATTTATCCTGCGACTCTGAGACTCTATTGCATCATTGACCGGCTTCAACGACTACTGCCGGATCATTACTAAGCCATTCGGGCCACCAAGGAAGAATTTTGGCTGTCAACTAACTGCTAATAATAGAGTGCAAAATCCGACTATACGATGCATAGTCGACTAGCATTACTGTTCAACGGAAGTTACGGCCGTGTTCCAGGACGTGGTGGGTTTTCGCCTGGCAAGCGTTCGCCCTATAAAAAGGCCACAAATATCCGCTTAACAACACTGCAAAGTGGTGGACATGACTAGCCACAACATAAAGTCACAGTTAACCATTTCACACTGACGCAGCCCTCAGCCTTCTACATCCAACCTGTGCAACTGATTTTACTACGAAGAAGGCTTTGATGGAGCACAGATCATTCCGACTTCGTAATGGCCGTTGGTTGCACCAAAACCTTGTTTGGGCTCCTGTGCTCACGGATCACTACATAGCGAAATTACCCCCAACTTGTAGCTTGACTGATTGTTGCGCTCCACAGCGCCATCATATTCCTTGGTCTGACTATTACCTGACAATATGCTCACTCATATGGACTACATCTTTTCATTTATACCTTTCATTAAAACGAAATGTTTTAACATTCCAGAAGCTATGGTTGTATGCATATTTGATCACGCCTTTACAAGTGTGTCTCGTTTTACCGAGAATTTACCATTTATTTATTTACAGCGCACTTCCCCGGAACACACCATGCTAACTGGTTTCGGTGAGGATTGGAAGTCTCCGAGTCTCACCAACTGTGTTCGCCAGCAGAGAGAGGAATAGAACCAAGAATGCCGCTGGTCCGATATACCGTAAGAAGCCAGTGTAGTCAGCGGTCCATTGTGAGGGAATCAGTCGAACTCTTTTTCATTTGCAAGAAGAGAATGATCCACGCTTTCGTGCAATCAACCATGGCGGTAACCTAATTCGTGAACTCCAACTGGCATGCTTGACAGTATTTAGACGAGAGAATTCCATGCTGGTATTTGTTGATGAGATTACCATGAGTCAAGAACCGTAGCAGCTCTGCCTTTGCGATCCTCTCCATTACTCGCGAAGCGAACGGGGTGTGACTAATGAGTCGCTCGTTTTCAATGTATTGACGGCCTTCCCTGATGCGCCTTGGCATGACTAATGCATGGTTCTAAGCAGCAAGAAAGATTTCATGCTTCATGGAAAGGGTACAAATGTTAAGGAGGACGACGATATCCAGGCCACCTAGGATTAGCAGAGCCGATGGGCGGCCATCAGGTCCGGCGTGGAAGGATAATTTGAGGGCTTGGATTTCCCGAATGATGGTACGCTGGTCAAATTGCACTGCGCGTAACGTAGCATTGTTGCAGATGGGAATATTAAGAGGCAGGGTCAGGTTAGCATAAGTGAAAGAGTCGCAGAAGTAGCGGTTCATGACCTCACAAATTTCAGCTTGGTTACTGGTAACTGAGTTGTCTGGACGAATAATCCAGTTAATCAAATTCGAGGCGGGGTTTCTTCTGCGCCTCATCAGAAAATTGAGGGCTTTGATACAGTAGACAGAGTTTAGGGCATTGTGTTCTTCGGACAGATATGCGGTAGTTAGTGAAATTCTCCACTCCAACAACACTTTATTGATGCAAATAAGGAGGAAGTATTCTTGGGTCCTGCTGTACCTTGAAACTAGCTTTTTGAGCTTGACGAGTAGCTTGCGAGAAGTAGCTGCATCTGGCCGTGGCCTCGTTGCTTTTTGTTGCGTTATAGATGCAAGTATATCCAGGCAGTAAGTGAGATTTCTAAATAGTACAGAAAAGGCTGCGTCCGCATCGGTAGCCAGAAAGAAAGAAAGATGATGAATCCCAGAAGTAGAGCAAGTTTGTCCAGTTGCCACGTTTGAAGGGCCAAACAGAACAGGCTGGTCTAGCCACTGGGAGACGAGTGATAGGCAGTTGGAAGGGGAGCTTTACTATTTTGAGGTCGCATCTAGGGAGATTGTCAGTCACGCTAGCAGCTTCATCCGCAACTCCGTTTGTATAAAGTAAATCTAAGGTGTCATTGTGCCTAGTGGGTGCATGCACGTGTTGAGTCCACCCAAATGCATATGTGGTGTCCACAAAGGTACGGTACGGTACCGCAGATTGCTCGTTACAGTCCACTTGTGGCATGTTGAAGACACCACCGAATATCTTATGGTTGGCAGGCAATAGGGATACCGCTGTGAAGACTTCAACCAGACTGCGTACACCGATTGTGTTAGTGTGCGGAGTGTTGTACCGATAGCCAATTAAGAGATCATGCTGTCCCCTACCGGTCTGAATCCAAACCGACTACCAGAGGGCCGATTGAAAGTTCTTGGAATGATGGTGCCCCGAACTCGTCGCCCACGTGGATGAGGCATCCACCACCTCGGTGGTGGGTACGTCCAATGCTGAAGGAGGTTTAGCCCGGAATTCGCAGCTGTGCATCAGGAGTGTTAGCATCGTGCCGCGTTTCTGTAATGAGCTCTACCTGGGAGCCGGATAGGATAACGACGGGGTTGCTAACGTGCACCTTATGTTTTATGAACCTTGCATTAATGAGAAAACGAATGAGCGCCTCGTTGCGTAATTGAGCACCTGCTGCATTATCAGAGACAGAAGTAATCTGAGTGGTTTGCGTGGGTATAGTTGCTGTTGTCGCAGAGGGAGTGATAAGAGTTATAAGGTTCCAGAGGTCAGACCAACTCCTACTGTCTGTGTTATCATAGAGCAGGTCGGGTTTTAGGAGTGGGTCTGCTTCGTTACCATGCTGAAACGATGCAGAAGAGACAAGTTTGTGGATGTGCGAAAGGTTGCTGGCGATGACTAACGTATTGGCAGAGATACGTTGTACATAAGCAGTAGAAGATAATGATGGATTACAGTGAGTGTGCAGCCCTGAGGGGCATACTTCTGCCAAATATGGGTTGCTTACTGTGTTAACTGTATCGCATTCGAAGCCTCGGAGAGGGTGGAGGACATGTTTGCATGCAATAGTGAGTCTCCTGGTTAGGTCATCTGCTGGATGCGTAGAAGACAAGCGCGTAGGTGCGGCAAGAAGTGTCTTAAGGAAAGCAAAATCCCTCGTTGCGGTTAAGCCGGGGCTGTTGAATTGCGCAGCGGGGGAAATTTTGAGCAGGTTCACCTGGTGTGATAGTGATTTATAATGCATACCCTTTCCGGAATTACTTTAAAATGATCTGGTGACTACATGAGGTGTCGGAGGAATTGCTTGCGATTGTTCAAGGGCATCTATGGGATGTTTAAGAGCCTGAAAAGATGGTAGGGAACAGCCTGGGCCAACAGTTTTGCGGGCTGTGGAGAGCCGTAGCCTGCCATATTCCATAAAAATGGAGCGGGAATTTGTAGTGACGGGTTAGGCAGTTCAGTATTCATTGAGCTTGTAGGGCGCGGGTGATTAATCTCTGCAGGCGAGTGTAAGGTCGTGTGTTTCTTTGCTTCTCGGAGTATTCTATAAGCAGCAGGTTTGCAGCGGGGTACCTGCACTTGCTTATAGTTACTGTCAGCTTGGTGAGACCGCGGAAATGGCGGTATATTGGCGTATGGTGTGAATTCACCAGGAGGCTGTGTTAGATAAATAAATAAATCAATAGTATAGTATCAAATTTGTCGAGACAAAAAAACCAGGTATGGTCAACCTTTACATGCAATTATGTTTCGTAACAAACACGTTACTATGTATGTAAGCGGCAGCAAGCTGAAAGTTTTACAGGCTGCGGAAATTGTAAAAGTAATCGTGAGGAATAAAGTCGTCAATGAATGACGATACGTTGGTTTCTAGCGTGCGTAGTGTAAACATTCAGGGCATTATATGTGTGGTGAAAACGATACATGTAGGCAAGGAGTATCTTATTCTTGAACGTGTCAGGAAAATATTAAATTATGATTCTAGTCTACTTACCAGTATGTGGTCCTGGGCAGTGACTTTATTCAATGCCGAGTCACTGCCACCAAGTTGCAGTGTTGTTAAAGGACATTTGTGGCTTTTATGGGGAGAACGCTTGTTAGGCGAAATCCACTACGTCCTGAAAGACTGTCAAAAATCCGTTTGTACGCTAATACAAAACTGGCAGAACAGCTTGCCGACTGATTCAACAATCGGTTATCCGCAGTTAAATGCCTTCCAATTTCTTCTGTTTGTTGACAAGTTATCTTTGGTCAGGGCCGCTATAATGCTGAGGCCAATGGAGGATGGGAGCTTCATGAAAATCGTCTTTGTGGGTGTCCAGGTGATTAAAACGTCAGGTTCTGGTAGCTGGATATTTTAGGTTTATGTTTACTTTTCCGGAGTGTGAATGCCTCGTGTTCAGCCATAAGTACTGGACAACGGTAGTGGTAGTGAGTGCAGTTGTATCCATTTGTTGTACATCCATGTTCTTTGTAGGTACTTGTGGGTCACTATGTCCTGTACCGGGCAAAAGCTGTTTCTCGGTCCAACCCCAGATCCGCAAGAAGTTCTGAACCTCGGGTTGAGAGACTGATTTGGCTGGGGGCGGTGTAGTGGGGCAGTGGTGTTGCTGGTGTTGGCACTAACCGGTACGGAGAGGAAGTCGCGCATGTACTGGCTGTGGCTGAGGACATTGGCTTTTATATGGTAAGCAGCTAGAGTTGGAAGCAAGTATATAAAGAAATAAATATTGTATTCTCGACAAAGCGAGGCACGTAGTCGTCGTCTCCCATTGTGGTACATATTGGCTAGATATTGCCTTCAAGGTTGCAATCTGTTTATTCTGAGATGAACACTTGTTAGGTAGTACGATGGGTGGGGTTGCCTGTTTTCGTTGGGACGTGCACTAGGTTGATGTCTCGGCAAGTATGAGTTACAAGAGGCAAGCTTTTTAATGCGCCCTCGTTCTGGGCGGTTACATCGGAGTTCCTTAGCAGCCAATGGGGTGCTTGTCATAGGGTCGTTGAACGTGTTGCCAATAACTTCTTCTACCTGAGGTTCTGTATCAGTGTCATACACGTCGGAAACGTTCGGTTTGTCTGCGTCAGTTTCAGCTTGACGGATAGTACCTTCATAGTGCACTACCGAGTGGGCTAGCGTTTTCACTGGGTTGGGCGAAGTTAGTTCAGTGCCGTAGGCCTTTGTCACATTCGGGTCCACATGCAGTTGCGACAGATCAAGGCCTGTTGGGAGTGGCGTAGCAGGTCCAGTAGCGGCGGGGTAACATTCCGCCCTTTGCTTAGGCGGAAATTTATTGGATGTTACAAATGCGCTTTGCAGAGCTGTTTTCTCCGGCTTGATCACAATAGACCCCAACTTGGCTGGCTATCGCATAACCATCGTTTTGCTATTAAAGTCTCGTCCAGTCTTTGGTCACTAAAGTGATAAGTGTAAGACACGATTTACACCTGAATGTTTTTGTAGACGTTTAATTTCGAAGGAGTCAGGAGTCATGTTACAGAGGTTGGTGAGCAAATGCTTCACAATCGATAATTTGGTTTTGTCAGGGACATTAAATATACTTACTTTATTTGTACGACGAACTAGTTCGGAAACTTCATTAACAATGTGCGTAAGTATCTCTCCCGCTACTTTCAGTTCATTTTATATCATTTCTGTGTGATTCCCGGGAGCTGAGCTAATGGCATCATTATTTTAGAGTTTCGCTCAGTACAGTGATGTTGCTTTTGAGTGCGTTCAATTCGATCTCCAGAAAGCTAACGTTATCGTGTGCCTTTTTCAGCGAACCTGATAGGATTACCCTGCAGTCAGAAGTTGGGGCTGTGTCAGTATTATAAGGTTGTGGCTTAGTTGGCTTAGACAATTTATTAGCAGGTCTTGCACAGGCTGCATTGTTCGATCCGTCTTACTTGGATCTAACGGTAGAGTGGTAAGCCAAGTTTGGTTCTCAGTGTTTACGCAAACACTGTTACTGATGTTAATTTTCCCTAGAAACAAGATAGTATGACAAGCCAGATGGTATAACAATACTACTGAATAGTAGCAAAAAGTCCAAACAACCAACGAAAAGCCGAAGACGCAAAGGTTCAAACTTCGTGCGGTCAAGGTTCAACTAGACGTTTGGGGCGTGAGTTACTGTCTGCCCGGGTAATTAATAAGCAGGAACGGCACGCTATTTTGGCTTAGGCCTGGACGGTTGGGTATACAGTGTTGAATCCAGGAGGAGGAACAGACAGCAATACATGCAACAATTGTATCAAGAAACGGTTATGGAACCAGATCTAGAAATGATCAGGAGTAAGGGAATAATACAGGTAACATCACCAGTGGAAGCCAAGTGTTTCACTCCAAGGTTTACTTATACAGTGAAATATACAACTCTACTAGGTTGGCGGTGATGATTAAAGGTGCGTGCCGGATTAGTGTGAGGCAGAACCCGAGCGCTGTCTATGGTCGTTGCACATACGAATAGGCATTCAAAGTTGAAACCATAAGCCATAGTAAACGGGACGACATACTACAGCAAAGGCGAGAAAACCGTTGCAGAGCCAGATCTGAAACAAGCCTGGGACAGCGGAATAAGCCGAGCAGCAGCGACAACATGTACAAAGAGTTCCACTCCAAGATGCACTTCCACAGAAAAGCATATAAATAAGTTACACTGCAGAGAAAAAGCAGGAACGATCCGGTTCGACTGCGAAGAAGGAGCCGCTAGCTATCGTACTGTCAGGCACGTATTAATATATGTTCTAGGTTAAGTACAGTGAGGAAATGAACAGGCATACATATTACAGTCGTAGTGATAAAGCGTTTGCGAATCCATCTCTGATAAGTTACAGTGGCACCGTATTAAGCTGGACAACAGCGCCAGATGATACTACGTCTTAAACTCTAAAGTGGACTTCCACGGTGAAATATTCATGACAAATAGACGGTAGAGAAAAGTAATGGTGCGTGTCGGATTCAATCGTGGAGCAGCAGTCGCTCGCTGTCATAAGCACAAGAACATACTAATAATGCTTAAATGTTGAAAACTGGAGCGAGAAGAAACAGAACGACATACTAAGGCTGTAACAAGGAAAAGGTTGTAAAGCCAGCTTTGTAGGGGACGTAGGATAGCAGTAGGATATGGGCTGCATCGCTAAATGCTACTAAGTGTTCCACTTTAATGTTGGCTACAACAACAAGGTACAAGTTAAACAGACGGCAAAGGAGCGTGGGGGCTTAGCCAGAGTGGTTGTGAAGCAGGAGCCGCTTACTAACATGTTGGTACCGGAACAGCATGGCTTCCGTCAACACCGGTCATGCACCACCAACCTACTGATCGCACGAGGTAGTTGGACCGAAATGGCAGATGACTGGGTCGGAGTCGACGTCATCTATCTGAACATCTCCAAAGCTTTCGACCGCCTTAATCACCGCATCTTACTTCAACGGCTTCAGAGTTACGGAATCGAAGATCCTGTACTTGGTTGGCTTGGCAGCTCCCTTTACCAACGGAAGCTTCAAGTACGTGTCAGGGGATCACTCTCTAACTCATTTGAGGTGGAATGTGGTGTTCCACAAGGCTCAGTGTTGGGACCGCGCTTATTCATGGTGTTTACCAACGACTTGGCATCAGTTATCTCCTCAAAGTTCCTGCTTTACGTTGATGGCGTCAAGATATGGCGGGTGATTAGTAACAAGCTAGCTCACGATCTGCTCCAACATGACGTAGATTGCATTTAAGAATGGTCGAAGAGGAACAAGCTTTAAGTGAACATAGCTAAGTGCAAGGTGATACATCTGCGTCACCAGCCGGTGAGCGCTTACAAGATTGGAGACCACACCTTGGCAAAGGCTTCTCAGGAGCGTGACCTGGGTATATTGGTACAGGATGATCTTGGGTGTTCAAAACAAGTAGAAAAGGAGACGAGAACCGGGAATCAACACTTCGGCCTTCTTTGCATAGCCTTTGGTCGGTTTGAACTGTCAATCTTTCCCCGAATGCTTAACGCTTACGTGCGACCTCACGTGGAATATGCTATTCAGGCGTGGCAGCCGTGGCAGAAACAGGATCTCTATTCTCTCGTGACTCCTCAACGACGGGCAACCAAGAACGCCAGGGGCATCTTTCATCTGCCCTATCAGCTTAGACTGAAATCTCTAAGAATCTACAGCAGTCGATATCGGCCTTTGCGGGAGGATCTCGTAATGGTTTACCAGATTCTGAAGAACCCAAACCACATTCGCCGTCCGCTGCTGAAATTGAACCACAACACCAAACTAAGTGGTCACCCACTGAAACTGACGATTCACTATAGCCGGCTTGAATGCCGTAGAAATTTCTTTTCTTCCCGCGTGTCTGAGTCTTGGAACGCCCTCTCTAATTATGTCGTCTCTGCTGCTAAGCTGACGATATTTAAAAATCTTGTGGACAATACATTTTCTCACTTATATTGCAATTTATGACTTGTTAGCCAGGGGCTACGAAACGCAATCAAAGGGTGTATTGCCAAACGACCAACCAAAGGACCTACGGATTTATACGTTTAATACGCAAACATCTCCGCTATTTCACATAAGTCTATGGTGAGTCTACCACAACGCTTTTCACTTTATTATGCAATCCATTTCGCAATAAGTTCTATCCCACGGGACTTGTTAAGCGATGATTTTACCCCTAATAAACCATTGTTCATTGTAATATAAGACACGGACGAATAGCAGTTCAATGTTGAAACCAGGGGAGAACAGAGGCAACAGTACCTACTGTACCTGTATCGGGAATACGGTTGAAATCCCAGCGCTGAAAGGGAAATGGGGTTAACGGAGTGATAAGGGCTGGAGCGGCAATAGATACTTAGAGTTTCACGCCAAAGTGGACTTCTTCATCGTAAAGTATAAGTCTAACAAACGGCAGCGAAGAGTGGTCGTGGGAGCCGGATATATTGCGGAGCAAGAGCCAGAAGTTCCCGTGAAAGGCATAGACTACTAGGCAAGCCAAGCTAAGGATTGTCGCGAGCATGGAAGCGAGTGCATACTACAGCGGTTGTGATAAAACGGTTGCAGTCGCAGCTCTAAGCAGGACCGGAGTTAACCGGATGAGATTGGCAGTAGCATGGAAAGTTACTCCATGCTACTCCAAGGTGGACTTTTGTGGTTAAAGATGCATGTCAAATAGACGGTGGTGAAGAGTAAGGGTGCATGTCGGGTTAATGGTGAAGCAGGATTTGTTTGCTAGCATAAGACACGAACTACTAGCCTTTTATTGTTAAGTACAGGAGCGAGAGTATATGGGAGTGCCTACTACCGTTGTAACAAGAATACGGTGGTAAAGCCAGCTCTTAAAGGAACTTGTGGTAGCAGAATTATATCGGCTGCAACGACAAAAGATACTGAGTGTTCAACTCCGAGGTTGAGTTCAACATTAAACATACAAGGCAAATAGACGGCAGGCAACATGAAGGAAGGAGCCGGATAAACGGTGAATCAGGAGCTGCTCGCCATCGTAGTATGAGGCAAAGACTAACAGCTTTTCAATTTAAAGTAAGGTAACGAGGAGGAAAGGGACTATCTACTACGGCTGCAACGATAGAATGGCTGCAGCGCCTGCTCCGAAAGGGGCCAGTGGTAGCGCATTATTCTGGGAAGCGCCACCAAAGCTACTGTTTTCAACTCCAGGGTGGATTTCTGCAGTGAAATAGTCACCTGTAACGATGCAACGCCAATGAATCATAGTCTAAGTGGCCCTTCGGGAAATAGCAGTGATATTAGATATAAAGAGATAGAGTTGAGAAGCCGCGGACAACGACACTTGCAACCCGGAAGGAGAAAAGGATAAGAATATAAGGTCAACGTAACAACAAGCGTGCGGTGAAATGATGAGAAGTTCGGCAAGTCGGATGTTTGTGAGCTATGCGGCAGCACAATGCAAAGGATAGTCTGTTAAGATGAAAAAGGAGTGGGCCACAGGCTAGGTGGCTATTTGAAGACTATCAGTCCTACTGGTGTTAAACAAACTGAGCTAGGAAGCGACAAGCATCGAAGTCGAAGTTAATAACAGTGAGAACGCAAGGCCCACAGATACCTCAAGCATTAGATGAGGTAAAGAAGCTGTTGGGAATTCCAATGATTGTGAGCGCTTAGGCATCAGGACACAAGTGGGGCCTGTAAAGAGGAAGTATGGAGGAGTCCTAGGCTTGGTGATTCTTCAATGTTTAGCCGTCATACTACAGCGAAACAGATAGAGTTTGGGAGCAGCAGATAATGGCACTTAGAATACGAAGTAGATATTAATAAGAATGTAAGGCCAAAGAGACTTCAAGCGTAAGGTGGGGATCAAAACGTCGGTTAGTTGGATGGTTGTGAGTTGTAGGGCATTAAAATTCAAATGGAAGCCTATTAAGATGAAGTGGAAATAATCCACGTGGTATGTAACTCTCCAGGCTGAGCAGTTATGCTTGAGTGTCATGGTGAGATAGGGAGCAGCAACCATCGACGATCAGAGGCCGGAAGTAGATTATAATTAGAATGTAAGGCCGAAGGGACCTCAAGCATCGGGCGTAGGAAAGAAAAGGATGGCAATTCGGATGCTTGTGAGCGGTTCGGTATCACAAGCCAAATGGACGAAGGTAAATAGGGAACGGGAGTTAGGCAGGAGCTTGGTGGCTATCTAAAGCTTAGCAGATATACTAGTGAAACAGCTGGAGATAAGAAGCAGCGGGGAATGACCATCAGAAGCCGAAAGGAGATGTTGCTAAGAATGCAAGGCCGAAAAATTAGCGGGCATGTGGTGAAGGGATGGAAATTTATTCTTGGTGCGTATATAAGTGATCCGCCACTACTGGTATGCCTCCAAGTAACCATTGCCGCCGCCTATATATTCCGTTGCAGCTCCGGTAAGTCTATCGGCTCGTAAAGAGGTTTCAGAGAACTCCATGCTTGCTGGCTGTATGACTTATCCGCCGCTGCTGAGCTACCTCCAATTAACATGTGCCGCCACCAATGCACTCCCATGCACATCCGGTAAGTGTATTGTCAGTTCACATTTGGCCTTTAGAATCCCTGTGTATCCGTGCTGCGTACAGGAGTGATCCGCCGCAACTGGGCAGCCTGCGCGTAGCACTTGCCGCCGCTATATAATCCGTTGCATATCCGGTAAGTGTATGGTCTTTTCACATGTTGCTTTTAGAACACCTGTGTATCTGGTATGCGTACAGGCGTGATTCGCCCCTACTGGTAGGCTTTCATGTAACCTGTTTCACCGCTATCTTGTCCTTTGCTGTTCAATACGGCTTTTAGAACGCGCAAATATTCCTTTTGCATGTCTGACTGCTTTGACCGTCCTGCGGCCTGCAGACTGACGTGCACTACCATGCTTCACTGCACCATATCAATACTTTTCCATACGATTACATGCCTATACTGCGGAACGCGTTCTTTTATCTCAAGTTCTGGTCTCATTGATATTTATCTGTCACGGTGGCCTCTTATGAGACTGGCGAAGCCATTTCTTAGTGTTCGTCTTTCGGATTCCGAGCCAACACACGCTCACTCACCTAGTGGAATGTATTGCTGGTTGGTCGGTCACTGTTTTTGCCTCGGGTTTCCCAATGTCTTGAACCATTTATATCCACTGCCGCTTATCCGCCAGCCAGTTACCATGTATCACGGTTGCCTGCGTAAACATCGTTAATACATAACAACTGCCACGTCGCTTAAGCCACTACAGCTGTGCAAACTCAGGAACATGAACGCAATAACCTTCCATTTATATGCATTAAACCTACCGCCTGTCAGCAAAGCAGTGAGCAACACTATTTCCCTCGGTGACAACTGTATACCACTACATCTTCAACAACCTCGTACAGCACAGGTGCCTTCCTATGCTCACGTTACCGCTACCTGCGGTCTCGTGCTCTTGTACTGTTAACCCAAGCGTACGCATCCCAATAACCAGTTGCCCTGGGTAACGGCCATCAGAATTCCTGACGCCTTCCTACTTAAACCAGCCGCTACGTTCCGTACAACCCTCCATTTAACAATTTTGTCCGGAGACTTCTACCATTATTATCTGCATGTGCAACACTTACCTTACTTTTGATATGACCTGTAGTATTCACCGTTTTTCATGTATGCATACACGGCATCAACAAAGGAAAAAGAAATCACCTGCACTTCGCAGTCCTGACAAAATAAAGGAACTCATAAAATGAATCAATGCAACACAAGTCACCTGAGTCATCCGACTTGGACAGCTCCAACCACTTGCGGTCGGCTCCGAAGGGAACCACACAACCAGTTAAGTTCAGATGGGAAACAAATTTGTGAAACTTGACTGTAAATATCCGCGAGGGTAATCGGTCAGATGCAACCTTGTCAACGTCATGACACTAGTCGGCAGTGTTCCTGGGCGTGCTGGGTCTTCGTCTGGCAAGCGTTTTCCCCACAAACAGCCACAAATGTCTGTTTAACAACAGTGCGACGTGGCGGGTGTGACTCACCCTTCAATAAAGTCACCGCCCCAATCTCACATTGGCAAGTTGACCGATACCACACTTACCAATTCTCTGCATAAATCTGCTCCCGTACGAACACGCCTACATATTTGATCGGTCACATGTCATTATCCTTAAATAATCCTGTAGCCGTCTGCTTCAAGCACTTGACTTGCAGTGTGTACACAACGTCATCGCACTAGTTCCTCATCAACGTACTCCGCATTTTTGAGCTGCTTTCTTATATCTACATCTCGCATTCTGTGGGCATAGACTTCGTACAACCTTTGGGCTGTATGGGCCCACACTACTGACTCCATGTGTACTACTCCCGCTCTCGGTGCTTCTAATCATGCTATCATGTACAATATTGCATATATGCTGATCATGCCCAAAAAGCGTGTCTCGCTTTGTCGAGAATAAAATATTTAGTTTATTTATTAATTTATTGTTTCCCATTGTCCCGGTGGAATACTTGACAGCAACCACTCCTCACTGCTTTCTCGTGGTAAATCCGGAGCGCATACAATTCTACCTATGATACAGGCATCATTTGGGTTTCGTTCACACGTCCGCGTCACATATACACGCAGTTCACTTCAGCAGCTATCTTTTCCTTGGTTTTCCTGTCATTTACGGTGCATATGGGCTCAGACAACTCCTGTAAAGCTACACTATGGAGCTAACAATTTTTCACCTGCTACTTGGCATAATGCCAACAATGCTATGTGTCCGATACGGGATAGTTAAAACCAAATCGTAAAGATGCAGGTGCCAATAGTTGAACTTCCCTATTAGTAATATTGAAGCACAGTTCCTGGGACGTGCTTGGTCTAATTAACCACCGTTCATGAAAGCTCATGGAGCCGATGACCTGGGTTGCAATCCCGGCAATACTGTCACCCTTTGGGACGTGGACACACTTATTACGCAACGCGCATTTGCGATGGTTAAGACAGCAAATGCTCCACAGGTTCATAAGTAATGATGACGCTACGGCTATGGTAATTAAATTGCCTTTCCATGCACTGCTCATGAAGGCAAATAACGCCAAACATAGAATCTGGTAAATTACCTACCTAAATGAGACACAGTGTTGCATTAACATAGTCTTACCATACATCCGACACGTCGCAGGGATATCCATAATTAGGTAGGCACTCGTATTTAATGGTATACATGAAGGGAATTATTTTTCCCCGTGGATAAATTTTATCAATTTTTCCTTGAACACAGCGTCATTGCATATGCTTCATACAAATATTAAAAATATGGCACATAAAAATTTCAATGGCTAGACATTATACTAATTGTATAATGTTAGTAACGAAAAGCGCAATCCAACTATGCTACTCACTATATTTCAAGTTGTACAACCACATGTACGTTTGCACCTCCATTATCAGTAGCAAGTATATCTTGCATACTTTACAATTCATTTGCAAAAGTGATACTTCAAGCTAGATATACTTAGATTTACATATAAATAAACATACTTAAATATACGTACTTATAAACACGTTTGCCAACAAGTTAATTAATGTTACATGTGCAGATATTCATATATATGATTATATTTATTTACCTTTATATTTGTGGATACATGCTTCAGTATGTACGCATACACTCGCAAACGGATTTGTGCATCCGTAAATAAATCCAGTCTTTTATGCAGTATATAGCAAGCTGCTTCCATGCCCACTTTAATTACTACTATTAATGACACATACGCATACGTACAAGCGCAAAATATCGCTGGCGCACATTCGGTTGCCATCAATAAGTTCTGGTTAATATACATCGACATACGCTTCCCTCCCATTGCACGCATTACCTTTTCCTTTTTGGACTCATATTAATGCACCTTCTTGGCATTACATTTCTGTTGTTATAAGGAGTACAAGCTTCTACATTTAAACAGCTATATCTCAACTAGAATCAATTTACGTATCTAGGCCTGTAATAAATATAACATTGTATCTTTAGCCAAATAAATACATAAATATTTATTATCAAATTAATCGAGACATACCAAATTGTACTGTTTCACCATATTTTCCTAGGTCTCTAGACCATTTCTACCTCCTGTCATCACTCCTATTTTGAAATCGCGCGTATCCTTAAGCGTTCTCATATGTAAAAGTGCCCTTGCTCCGGGTTAGCTATGGCGTATACATTTGTCTTCTGAGAATGTACCATTTGCACACGAGTACCACCGCTGCGCTGCAAATTGTCAAGCGATAAGCGACGGCTTTATTAATGCCTTATGCTGTCTCAGAAACCGAGGCCGTTTAGGTAGCGTTAGAGGAACTTATGAGCTAACTCATCCCACCACGAATCCTATAACTGGAAAAGGGAAAGCGAAAGCACAGCCTTGGTGAATATATTCCGTGGGTAATTTCCTGCTGCTGGCAAAAGCATCGCGTAGCTTAGTTGAGCAGAAAATTTGGCAGGTTTTGTGCAGTTTCGAATACGTGCATGCTACATTTTTGTTGGGCCCGACTGCCGTAATAGAATGGTGTAGTGACCTTGAGGTTACCCTACTTGATTGTGCAAGTCAAGCTATGCTATTATAACATCATAATATTCTCAAGTATTAGGAAGGTAGATGGTGCGCTTGTTCGTGCGGTGCTCATGCATGTATAAGTCACCCCCACTTGCGGACCACCGCTGCGGCCTTCGAAGCCCGTGGGACTTATAACTACTAGTCCTGGACGGTGCGCGAGATTAAACGCGGATATCAGAAGGCAATTGCAGTCGGATAGTGTGGACTGTATTCAATGGGCTACAAGTGGGTGCCCAAGGATGAAGTGAGACAAGGGCAACTGGTCAGCGCTTGAGCTTACAATAACGTCAGGTGTCGAGCCGGATGTAGGTCAACATGGACCTAATTTAAGGACGATTAAAAGAAGAATGAATAGTGTACAACTGGTCATCAACGGACTTGTACACCAAAAATAAAATTTAGGTTTTGGGCACTACACACCGGAGTCATCGCACGAGCACCAATACACATAGTCCCTTGCTAATTCTCTATTGGTGCCGTATTGTTTGCTTTGGATCGTAATATCCATCTTCTTAAAGGTTGTGGTAGGTTACTACTGTGTGTTCCTGCACAAAGATTTGCTTGGTCGTCCCTCTGCACACTTGGTATATAGGGCCCGACCGACGGGTTACAAAGGTTTAGCTAACAATGCCGAGGCCAATCCGAAGAAGTTGTTCGCCCAGGTCGAGTGACTTTGAGATGCTACCACGTTCATTACAGTTTTGCCTCAAGCCGATAGACCCATGCCTATAGCAATTATGACAAGGCAGCATATACGGGACAACATACAAGACGGAAGCTCTTCGATGGATTTACGAGCTGAACCCAGCTAAGACTATTCCGCCGCATAATGTTCATCCGAAGCTGCTGCATGAAATGGCAGAGGAAATAAGTGAAACACTGTCCTGTGTCTCAGAAGAAATTCAACATCTGCGACATGCCTCCCGGATGGAAGGAGACTGTCGTCTATTTCCAGGCCTGGTAACAAAGACCTACTCATCTGAGAGCTTGCGTAGTCGGCCCGTAAAATTACCAAAAAATTGGTAGAATATTCAGTGGAGAACAACTTGCATGGATTTTAGGCTTAATGTCATTCAAAATGGATTTCGAAAGGGATTTCCTGATCTAAAAAACGTACTATTAGTCCTTGGAGCGGGGCTTATCTTATAGCCAAGGGACACGAAGCGTACCTGCAGTGCATTAACTTCGCCAAACACTTTAATATTGTGCACACTCATAGCTCAATCAAGTTTAGATTTGCAGAACTTATGGTCGCGCCCTCCAGTGAATGCCAGTTTTATTTATGGCCTCATGCGAAGCTCTTTTGTTTCAACCTGCCCTCCGTAGCGGCTTTCTGCTGTGCTTTTTCCTGTGGCCTCCGCTGCTTGCCACCTAGTAAACGCCTGGCCTGGGGAGTTTGATGAGTAATCGCCCTTATGTGCTTTAGATCTAAATCCATGAAAGTTAGTGGATGTCACTAGAGGTTTGGAGGCGCAACAGCTGGCTCTAGAAAGACTCTAGGAATGATCGGGCTGGTGGCTGTTTCCCGTAAACAGGACATCATGTTCAGTACTGTAAATAGGACCATCTTATTCCACCACAAGTTATGTGTTTGATGGGAGAAAATTTCCTCAGGTGTCTCAAATATTTAGCTATCAAGAACACCGGTCTGGGGCAAACAAATGGTTTCAATGACTCGTCTACGGGCAAGTACAATCATACAAGTTTAACATAAGAAGGTAAATGCACGGTGCTTGGTCCAGATGTAGTTGGATGGTTAGACAGCAGTTAGTTAGTCGACGTCTTGCACAAACCCACACACAGAGCGATAGGTATAATGTAAACAAAGTGACGACGCCGGTGTCAGCGTGACGGTTGGGTGGACTTCTGTTTGGCCAGAGCAGACTTAGCGCTTGAACAAACTTCGTTTGTGAGCCTAGCGAAGGTTGGAACATTCGGATCGCAATAGCTGCTGCTGCGACAAGCATTTGTAGACGCAGGCATATTGAACTATTCAAGAGCACTTGGTAAACCAAAGTAAATATGTTCGGAAGTTTGACCCTGTGTCCAGAGTCTAATAGATGGTAGGGAATTCCGCTCCCCAAAACTCCAGTGCCTCCGTAGGCCAACAATTTAGGACTTTGTTCCTTAATGCGACGTGACAACTGGCGAGGTGTTCGAAATATGTGGGTTGCACCATTGGTGCATTCAATTCGCTAGATAATGGGAGAGGTGGTCAGCTTCTATCTTTACCTATGTCACCGTTTACTGTTCTACCCCTCGCTCTGGAGACAAATAGTAGCAGGCGACTAGCATCCGGTTCTGGATATTGTGGTTTATCCGTCGTATTTTCGGGAACCCAACAGCTGAAATATGTATACAATACTTCTCAGGTTCCGGGTTAAGCCTCAAAGAGCACTACATCCATGCCTGTCACCTATGCCCTGTCCAAGACCAAATCGCACCTGGATACGCTGTTGCGCGTGGGTAGAATTTTGGTCGATAAGTTATGCGGACACAGGTATCCGAGTGCTTTTTTAGTTGGGGGTTGCACACAATGCGTTATCAATGGATTAGAGGAGGCCTAAACTTGCGCTGACGAGGCTTAACTGTGAAGGTTGGCTTCAATCTGTCTTAGCCACTCTGTCCTGGTAGACTGTTTTGTCCTTGTAGACATTCCATGAAGCTGGATAAAACGGCCCAAAAGGATTGGGGCAGCAACCCGACTATCGCGTCTAGTCATCGAGCGCTGAAACTCAATTCCACACTAGGTTATGAAGAAATGTACGGTTATGGGGTTTAAACGTAAACTAGACACGATTGGGTGATAACACGAAAGTTTTTCATTTTCCTGATTACCCATCTTTATCCTTGCAGTCTGTCTTCTACATTTCACTTCATTAGAGATTTTGTCCTCTTTTCTCTCGAATGACTATTGATGCTCATACACACAGGCTTGCTCCGCAGTATTGAGAATAAATATTTCATTATTTATATACTCTTCACACTTGCTTTCTTTTTAGCGCATTTTACTCGGCGCGGCTGGCAAAACTGAGGCTGGTATGGCGGGGAATGTGATCAGCAATAGGTGGACCATAGTGTAACTGAAGTGTTCCCTTTTGGCTCCGATAAGTACTTGGGGTACTTTAACGTTTCCTATCAAAACGATTCGCTACAGCACGAAAGGTTTGGTTCACATCGAGGACGATATATGGCTTTGCTGGCTTAGGGTTAATGACCACCCGAGTCCACCACCAGTTTCATCTCCAACGTAATTTAATACGCTTTCGGCCCAATTTTCTAATTATTGTCAGTTTCCTGCTTATGAAACCTGCCGTATGCGCAGTTCTTGCTTTTTATGTTAACAAAAGAAAAACTGCTTAGATTTGAGGTGCCGCCTAGTCTATATCTTATTCTAACCGGCTTCCAACTGCCTTTTGTTGCTGTTGTGCCCACAGTCCTGCGGCAGGTGGTTGTCTTTTCAACCTTAGATCCCCAAATTTATCAACTTATGGATTCTGGTCTTTCTGTCTGCTTGCTTTCTCCCTTCCCCTTTTTGACACTATTAAGAGTAATTTGACTGGAGGCGCCCCGTAGCCTCTGCTTCAGCCCATTTTCATACTAACCAGCTTCCATTTGGCTTTGCTTTTTAGTGCTCACGACTATCCGAACTTTCATCTGGGCACCACATGTCGGATTCTCTTTCGGCACCACATTTTATCCTTGTCGAATTCCATATCCTGAACGTTTTTGGCTGCTTGTTTCCTTCCTTCCTATTGTTGACTTCTCTACGGCTGCTAAGCCCCAAAGTAAAACCCGCCATCTGACTTAGCCTAATAGGCTTTCATTTGGCTTATGACGCCGGATGATCTTCACCACATACAGGAAGCACCTTCGGCCCTATATCGTTCATCGTCTGCCTACCGAATCCGAACGTTGCTATCTGCACGCTCCCTTTATTTCGCTGTTTGCCGAGCACAACTGCTAAGCTTCGAGGCGCGAAATAGCCCCTGCTTTCTCTCCGTTCCATCCTGTCAGGCTTCCGTCTGGCTCGCGCTACGGTAGTGCGCTCGGCCCTCTAACCCAAACCCACCTTCCTCTCCCTACGTACTTGATGCTTTATGGACTCTGGCTTCTAACTAGTATCTGTTTGCTTGATTCTTTCTTCCTAAGTTTATCATTATTAAGGCATCTTAATCTCCAGGCGCCAACCAGCATCTGTCTCGTCCCAGCAGGTTTTCAGTTGGCTCGGGTTGCCAATCACCATCCTCATCTCCTTCCCACAACCTTGACACAATTTCGGCTATAAGTTCCTATCACTATGGCGTCCTGATTCAAAATTACGGCCTACCTGCTGTTTTCCGCCTTCAGTATGCTTATAGTGCAACAGCTTCGCCTTGAGGCACTATTTTGGGTCCTCCTAATTTTAGCGGGCTTCCATTAGCTTGTAATAGCGTAGTGCACATGACCACCTGACTTACCAATAATTTTGCTTTAGCACATGCTTCATGCTCTTTAAGCTCTATATGATGCTTAGGTCTTCGGGTATGCACCTAACTGCCCGCTCCACCTCCTCACACTCCTATTACTTCTAGTATGACTGCTTTTACTTAGGTCTCCACCTAACCTCTGTCCTTTTCTGTTTCATGCAAGGTGACTTCTAAATGGCTTGTGATACGGTAGTGTTCATCCCTATCTGACCCACTACTGTTCTCACCTTCTTCCCATATGCTTGATGCCACGTAAGCCCTATATAATTCATTATATGTTTTCAGTCAGTACCGTTTTGCTAGCCTTTTCTCCCATCATTTCATCTAGTGGAACTGCACAACATCGGCAGACATCTTGCCTTTGCCTCATCTCCGTTTCCCTTAAACAGACTCCGTTTATAAATAAATAAATAAATAAAATTTTATTCTCGACAAGGCGAGGCACACCTTTACAGGCATGACCATGCTTAGCTAACATAGTGTGCCCAAAAATGTACAAAAAGTACATGTTTGGCATAACAGTGTATATAAGTGTACGAGTGTATATACGTATGTAATTTTGCATGAATGTAGCTTGTGTCTTTAAACATGCCGGAGCATTTTAACTGTTTGTTAGCCTCAGGAGTGTGAGCATAAGCGATTGATGCCCGTGGGTTGGATAGCACTTTCCGGATGTCCACGGGCCAGTGACTTTATTTTGTGGCGAGCCACATCCGCCACGTCGCAGTGTTGTTAAACAGACATTTGTGGCTTTTTATAGGGAGAACGCTTGCCAGGCGAAAACCCACCACGTCCTGGAACACTGCCGCCGAACTATTTGCTGGAACGGGTTAAACCCTAACCACCCAGCTGACACCACGAGGGGGTTGTTCGGCTAGCCTGCCGTAAGGCTCACGTCCGTATGACCCACCACTGTCCTTCATTTCTCACCACAGGCTAGACTCTCTTTCTGCCTACGTTGTTGTCACTAGCTGCTTCCGGCTTCTTGACTATCGACGACGTCCATCCTGCCTATTTGAGCCTACCTCTTTCCAAAGGCCGCAACTGTCCCGGTCTTAGCGGATATGCATCTTGCATTCATCTGCGGCTTTGTTATTTCAACACGCTTTTTGCGTAGGTGCTACAATGACCGTCCAACCCGCGAGCCATGATATTAAAACACAACTGTATAACATGCATACTTAACGAAATTACCTAGCTTGCAATGCATGCCTATTAAAATGTGTAATAACAAAAACATACATGGAATTGCATCCTCGAACTTTTGCGCGCAGGCTCAACTATGCATGATCAGAATTGTACAACCAATGCAGTTTCGCAAGGTCAAGGATAGTTTACATGCAGCAACGTAAACATATAAGATTAACGTATGAGAAACAACATTGTCAGTGCTGTGTTGATAATGAGGGGTCGAATATGTTGAACGCGGGTATGTAAACATGTGCAACCGCATGCATCAGAAAAAGTGTTATGTAATGTTGGGCAAGAAGCCAGTTTGCGTCGTTGTTTGGATTGGCTATCCCATGTTCGAACCCACATGAGTCGTCCACACGTTCTACTTATGGGAGATTTTAACTGTCCACGAATACGGTGACCTGATGTGCATTTGATTCCTGAACCTAGTAAGGTTGAAGCAAAGTTCGTAGATTTGGTACTTAAAACTGGGGCATCGCAACACAAATGCCAGCCAACACGCATAACAACACGGTTAAACCCGTCCTGTCTCGACCTGAGGTTAACGAGCTACGAACGAGTGCATGACGTTAGGATCCTGGAGCCCCTGGCTACGAGCGAGTACTCAGTACTGCTAACTGATATGGAATTATCTTTGCTATATTCACATCCGCTGCAACCAGCTCCCAACTACTGGAAAACGGCCTTCGATGGTCTAGCTCGAGCCGCGAGCCAACTGGATTGGTCTCTGTCAGAAGCTGCATCTGTGGAAGATTGTTAGATATTTATAAAAGATTGACATCATTTTGTTCCAAATTTGTGCCACTACAATGTCGGAAGGCTGGACCGATCAAGCCTCATTTGTTGGACAAGGAGTATGGAAACCTGGCACAGGGCCAGCGCGGACTGTGGGAAAAAATTCCTTCTCTCTGGCTCTGCCAATGATTACGAAGGGTATAAATGTCAGCGGAACCTCTGCAACAGTGCGAAAAAGAATAAACGCCGACGTTTTGAGGAGCAGCTTGCATTAGTCGCGAAGACCGCCCCAAATAGAATCTTTGCATACGTGAAGCGACGTCTCAAGCAGGCAGGTGATGAGCCAGTGCTGGATGGCACGGATGGACAGCCCCTAATCTCCAGCACTGAGCGTGCGTCCGCGTTGGCGGCGCACTTCGCTTCTGTATTTGAGAATAACCAGGTGTCTGTTCCGAGTTCGACGTGTACCGCTTTTACCGAACTCGATAGTCTGCATTGCGGCGTTGAAGAGGTACCGCAACTACTCACCAACCTTGACGACACCAAGTCTGCCGGACCTGATGTGCTTCACCCACTGGTGCCCAGGTCACTTTCAACCATCCCCTCAACTGTCGTGACTGAGCTTTTTCACAGGTCACTGTCCGAAGGTTTGTTGCCGGTTGACTGGAAATGTTCGGTGGGGAAACCTATTCCGAAAAACGGCGACCCTAGCAATGTTTAGAGTTACAGGCCAATTTGTCTGACACCTATTTTGACAACGGGCGCTGAGAAAATCGTGAAGAAGGGATTGCTGCAGTTGCTAAAGTCAAACCAAGTCCTGACGCCCACACAGCACGGTTTTATGCCAGGTCGCACATGCACTACGAATCTGCTTGTGACGACGCCTGAGTGGTTGAAGGCAATAAGCAGGGGAAGTCCGTCGACGTAATGTTCATCGATTTCAGTAAAGCATTCGACCAGGTCAGTAACGAGGTTTTCCTTCACAAATTCAGAATGTGTTGTGTCGGTGGCTCACTGCATCGGTGGATCCGCGACTTACTTGTTGGACGAATGTGGAGGGTACAGGTCGGCGACCATCTTACCGACCGGTACTCCTCTACAAGTGGCGTACCTCATGGCACTGCTGGGGCCCGCTCTGTTCCTGACTTACATCAGCGGTCTACCGCAGCTTCTGCGGTCGCCGTATGCCTTGTTTGCGGACGATATGAAGATTCGGTGAGAAATCGACGCTCCCGATGTCTGTGGCCTACTTCAGCAAGACCTCAACCGCCTATCCACATGGTCTGCAGAAGTTCTTCCGGTCAACCCAGCTGTGTCTGCATTTATGAGTCTGGAGAAGGGTGCTAACGGCCGAACCTACACGCTTGACGGTCAAACGCTATATCCCACAACCTTCGTGAAAGACCTAGGTGTACTCTCACGCTATGACTTAAAGTCCGTAGACAACTCGAACAGGTTATATTGTAACGGACTGCGCATGCTTTGGGCGCTCAAACGTACCTTCGGCATATGGTGTGAAGAGGTTGCCAATCGCCCCTCGCTTCTATCAGTAGACCAATGCTAGAATACGGTTCGCCCGCCTACTTTCCGATTACCCGAGGATAGGCACAAAAGATCGAACGGGTCCAATACGTTGCCACCAGGCGGATCCCGAGTTAACGTGGCATTGGGTATGAAGACTGGTGCGAGAAACTAGGACTACACCTTGTTCTACCGTCGGGTGCGATTCGATCTCATTATGACCTACCGTATTCTACACCTCGTTGACTTCCAATGCTAAGGCCAATGTTGCAACTACGAGAGCCATGCAGCACACTCGGACACAGATACAAAATTGTCGTGCCGGACGTGAAATACCTTCCCCACCCACTGTGCTTCGAACGGAGAGTGGTAAACATTTGGAACAGTTTACCTGAACATGTGCTTAAGACAACATCTGTGTAACCGTTCAAAACGTGTTAGATTTTTATTTTGCCACTATTCGCATCAGAGAACGACTGAACACTTACGATGACATCACATATTTGTGAATTCTGAATTATCGTAAGTCGGATATTTTAAATGTTACATGAGAACGACAAAGATATTCACGGTTGACAACCCTATAACGTTGTTCACCATATTTCGAAAGAGTTGCACAGAATTCATTTCTACTTGCTCTATAATACAGGATACAGTATTCAGTATTCAGCTAGCCCTTGCTCCCGGACTTCTTCCTCCCTAACTTATTCAAGACAAGTCGTGGACAGTTAAACTTACGCTTTTGTCAAGGCAGCGGTCCAAAACGCTTTCATGGCCCTCAATCGTTTTCGTGCGGCTAGCCAAGGTTCCCTCCTACATGCACTATTTAACGAGGGTGCGAGGTTTTCTGCAAAGCTCTGCCCACCCTTTAAAAATGGTATCTGGTAAGAAGTAAATATTCTGGATAATTGCAGCAAATCAATTGCGGTGACAGCTAGGTATACCCGGTGAGGAGACGGGTTTTTTTTGCTTTCAACTTCTTTAGCCTTTTAAAGGCGTTTGTTTTGGGAGTATTGTTTATCACGAAGTTTACTTATGCCATTTCTTTAAGCTAACAGTGTTGCTGCCCTTACCTGTTCTTTTCTATCACCTCTTCCCTTGGACCTGGTCTGTGCAGGTCGTCCAAACATCACCATCCAGGGCGTGGAACAAGTATGGCGTACTTTAGGCAAAGCTAAAACTATCAGAAAGACTTCATCTTGCGCAATTACTCCATGCACCGTTAACCTACCGGATGTCTTTTCTCTGAGTTACCAAATAGACAAGTTTCAAAATGATGTGCTACAACTTAAACTGATCTTCAACACAAAATAAAGTTCTACTGATAGACTGGCTATTATAGCTACTGTGCGTCCTCCCTAGGACTATCCGGAGGTTAAGCAAGTGGAGTTGACTGATAAGTACCTCAACACGATTTGCACTGTGTTGAAACGGCTGAAAAGGCCTAACCAGTAGCGCTGTCTAATGTTTCAGACCGCCTAAACTGCATACCGTTCTCAAAATACTGATAAAAGTGTGTGCTATGGAACACAACCTTCTTAGCTGTACAAGGCTTAGAAAAAGGGTTGCGGAAATTTACTGATCCATTTTAGTCAAGTATGATAATAAGAGTTGGGCACAAGTTTTTCTTCTATCAAGGCAAAGATGGAACCCACACGACGTTCGTTGAAATACTAACCAGCATGAACGGCTTGGCAACGCCGTTACGATAGTCTAAGAGTAAGCTACGTACCGACCAGACATTTTCAGGCGAATTTTGACAAATTTTTGACACCCCTGAAGGTAAGTTGCTCACCTAATATGAATCCTCACATTTCTTCTGATATGGATAATTAATTGCTTGATTCCCTAGAAGAATTTGCAAAACCTGGGAGTAATACTAGCACTAAAGCTACATCCTACATTTAGCAACTTAGTCAGCCTGAGAACGATACAGATAACGCCTCAGCCCATATTCATTGTTTAGCTGCTGGTAAAACTAGACCCACTTTACCGGAAAGGAAGAAGAGTTGACGAAACCGTAAGGTAACCTTTAAATAGCCTGGTTAACAAGGACACGTTAGGCAAATCATAGGACGAGGGAACTGACCTAGCGTAACCTACACTCAGAGCAAAGGGCCACCGGTGCCTTGAGCCAAAAGACCTCGTGTATGGAGCACACCACCGAGTCTACCTGAGCCGCTGGCGTCAACGACACCAACTTTGAAAATAGAAACGCGGCCGCTCTAGCACTATAAAATGCTGCGTACGTGAATGCCTTGTTTTTCGCACTGGTGTTCAATGTCCCAGACGACTTATCGGTGGACGCAGTTAGGCTGCAACCTTTACGGTTGCCGGCGTTGCAGAGAAGGCACGGCAGGTTCAAATACTGACTAAGCATGTAGCCAAATTTGCGGCTGCCATCAAAGTGCATGTAATGGATGAGGCAGTGTTGCGTACTCTCATAAGTAACCGTAACAAAGGACTGCAACGGTGCCTAGTTAGCCTACCATCAGACTGCTGAATAGAGGCGTTTTTGGGCTGAAAGAGATGCTAACAAGAAAACAGGTTAGTCAACGGGGACTGAACGCATGCAACAAAAGACGCAGAGAGACATATAATCTCCTAGACAGCACCGTGTCTAACATGGCTAATGCTCCTAGGGCTAAACAAGCTTGTGGAATGAACACACCTAGACATTCACCTAGGATGTTATGTTTTCACAAATTTGAGAATAAACTATTTATTTATTTGTTTATATATCAACACCCATAGACAATCAGTCGCCGTAATCTTGTTGGAACAATGTGGAGCCCAGCGCGCTCGCATTTCCTGTTTGGGATGGCATATCGATGGGACAGTTTAAGAGCGCAATGGTTAAACTTAACGGCATTGTGAAAAACTCGGTACAGGTTGTGCGGAGGGCTAAACTAATCAGCACATTTCCAGCCCCAAGCAAACTTACACCCGATGAAAATAGAATCATCTGTAATATAATATTGAATTGTGAACGACTCAGCAATGATACCAAGTTAAGGCAATCGTGTTTCGCCTATCATGAAAGCATTCTAACGAAGCTTACCACAAATGCTAGTGAAACGGCATGGCGTACCACCACCGCAAACAATTCAGCTGCTGCGAGCACAGCTGGCAAGATACAGAGCTCTGCTCAACTTCCCACGCATCCAGGTAGCTGAGCACCTGCTACATCTCTCAGACTTAGGTCGCCGTTCCAAGTACACAGACCATGTAGTCCATTGCGTACTACCCCGGGCCCTGTGTATACTTCGGCCTGGTGAGTATGAACCGCAACAGGTTCATCCCGGCACCAAACACCTCGTTGCCCAACTACGCACTGCAATGTCTTCTCACTCACTTCCTACAACTACTACAGATAGCAAAGTAGCTACCAACGTCTTCAGTTCGTCATACCTAAAGATAGTAGACCCTAAGTGTACTTGCTCACTCCTACCTAAAAATGCTTAGTCCATAAACAATAAAATGCATGTCCTGCGTACCCTGTCTGTCCTTGCCAACATGGATGAGCCGGGACACGCCTATCACGTCTTTCACCAAGGTATTACTGAGCAACATGCTTCTAAGTCTGCTCAACCCATTCCGGCACTTTCTCCAGGTGGCTCGGTAGCCATCAGTGGCCCCGAGAGTTCCTTCCTACTCACACTTCTTAATGCTAGGTTACTTAGTAACAAGATGCACGTAGTGCGTCCACCGGCGGTCCTTGCTGCATCGGACGCCAGTTTTGTCACCGGAAGTTGGTTCGCAACTTGTAACATTAATGATTCAAACACACTTCCTAGATATCGGCGACATAAGCAACCTCGAATGCACAAACGGGGTGGAGGAAGTGCTATCTACCTTAAAGAAACTTACCCAGCAATGACCAACATCAGTACCACTGCCGAGACCATGGACACCATATGGATAACAACCGACATAATGGGATCCATAGTATTATTAGGATGCATTTATAGAGCTCCAGCCGCATTACAAGTGGGTGATGATGCACTCGTGTCAACTTTCGAGCATGTAGCAACCTAACTTTACAAGCAAAATTGTCGCAGGTGTTTTCAACTTGCTTCAGCTGCCATGGTTTCTATCCACCGCTCTCATGAAGTATGCATGTTTACTAGCTTACATCCACCTGGACGGTTGGTTGCAACACATTCCAGAGAAGCGTATATTGGCCTTGATATATACTATGGGCATCCCAAAACTGAGAGGATCAGTAAGCCAGGCGTTCCAGGAAAGCGAGCTTAGAGTAGTACCCTTCTCGTTGTACAAAAGTTGTTCCTTCAATAATTTTGTTTGACCAGATGTAATGCGGCATCACCGGCATGAGAAACGAATAAATTGGGCTCGTTTGACCCAAATATTAGGTCGAGAATTTGGGAGGAATTCATTCTATCCCGTTCTATAGAGTAATGCTCTGAAATCCTTCACAGAAAGATTATTTCATCACTGGACTGTATGGCTCGCCTTTTCCGTTCAATAACTAGCCCGTCAAGCAACACCAGAAAATCAAACTTGACCACTAGAATACCACAGCTACGGTGCTCTTACTGTAGGACGTTCAACTTTGCCTGTGCCATAAGAGCAAATGAAATCGTTTTCGCGTTTTCAACCAGCTATGCGCAAAAACCTACTGGTCAAAGGCGGGCAGCCATGAATAGTGTTAATAGAGCGAAACAACTCAGCTGCCTACTGCCTTCCCGTACCTTTTACCAAATGCCAAAGTTATCCCACATATAAACGGGCCTTAATAGGACTTCTAATGATACTTGCTATATGTAAGGCATACATCTGTCACATTAAGAAGTCTCATGGTTTAGAAACCAGGTCGGTCAGAGATGAGCTGTAAGTAACCGCTAGCCATTCACCCAGCACGGTATAATTTACCAACAAAATTATCCGCTCTGCTATTTCAACCATTTAGGTATCTTCAAACCTTGGCCCAAATGGCATTCAGTTAATTCTAATTAAGTGCAGCGGTGTGGACATTCCTATACGCCTCCTGGAGCTTTTCACAAGCTCCATGCTCTGTGGAAAATATCCTTCTGCTTTGAAACCTTCCATAGTCATGCGAGGTCACAAAGTTGGCTCCTTGTCAGTGCTTGCCAATTTTCGCTCGATAAACCGTAGATCTATCATTGCAAGAGTAATAGAAAGGACATTAAAATAATTCTCATTGACTACATTTATGAAGGAAAACACTTGAGCACGTCACACAATAGATTTCTGAGTGATCGATCCTGCGCGATCTGTCAGCTGGGTTTCCTTAACTTGGAAAAGGAAGCGTTCGACGCAGATTAAGCAGTACTCACGCGCTACTTAGGTATGCAAAATGCATTCAACTGCTTTCCACATGAGTACTTACTACACAAGGTCTAGGCTTACGGCGTGGGAAGTCCTCGGTTGGACTGGTTTGGATCATATCTAACCGGACGCACCCAGTAAGTGAAACGTCACATGACGAGTCCTCCCGGGTCATTGACTCCAGCGGTGTCATGCAGATAAGCGTTTTAGATCCAACACGCCTTCTTATTTTTAGTAATGAAAGCTGCAAGAGCGCAAAACACAGCTGCCCTTTTTTATTCGCTGCTTGTACCAAAAGCGGCTACATCTTCCTCAGGTACAACCATATCCGCATTCGACAGAATACGAGAACAGCCAAACTGCCCTAGAGCCATAGTGACAGCTAGGCGAAGTGAGTTTTTCTGCTAAAATGTCGGGTGCCATGAGGTAAACTTGCTTAGTACCTTCTGGGACGCTCACGATTAAAGGCATTTCTATTCGGCTTCATACATCAGCAAAAGTCCTGGGCATGCCTTCCTCCATGCGTCTCAACTTTTCTGAGCAAGTGCATTTTCAAGTCGCAAAGACTCGACAATAAAACCCAACTAAGCCGCAACACAATCACCGCCAGTGCAAATCTAGAACTTCACCGGAATCACTTTTGGCTGCTCCTGGAGTACTGTGCGTTCACATGTAGCAGCCTGCGTATGTCGGACCGTATTTTGCTTGAAAAAGCCCAACTGTGGTGCACTGCAATGATCGCCCTAAAGTATCAGGCGTTTAGTTACAGACAGCGGTGTGGGCAGCCCAGACTCCAACCTCTGTGGATGCAATGTATTGACTTTAACTTGTGCTTCCTGCACAAGCTAATACATAATTTTATGCATAGTGACGTATCCAGCTTTAAGCTAAGAGATGGCACAGAACGTAAACTCAGACACAGAAGTAGTACCATTACACCGCTGAGAGCAAGGAAGAAGCTACGCTTGCGTTTCTTCGTAGTTGCATATATAACTATTTGGAACAAACCACTAACAATGCTGTTAAGAGTCCAGCACCCGCAGGCTAACATGCTGGAGGTGCAAAGGTGCATGTGGCTGGATAACGTAAAAGGACTCTTTAAGGTCTGGGACTCAAAAGAGCGATATTTTGTGACCGGTCAGCATGGCGCATGAACAACCCGATGTACCCCGGTGTAACATCGTGCGTTGCACAAACGAAGCAACAGATATATTGGTGCGGGACGTCTGTGTCATCCGTAGCTTATAGCTGTCTTTCCCACCTCTGACATCCCGCCTGATTACTTGCTCGATGAAATCATGAGCTAAGGATTAATATCCGAGGATATGACTTACTTCATTGATGTTTCTTCCCGACTGACCCATTTCTAGCTCGGCTGCAGTTACTCAGCTCCTTAGAACACGTGCGGCAGTGGCGAGCTCAGCAGCAAAGACGGCATATTACGCTCAAGTAGTATCCTCACCTTTACGGCTCTACCTTGCTTGCCACCATAGTACGGCGCAGCTAAGGCGATACTTGGCACACCGCTCTTGAACAGAGTGGCAACTCTGCATGTCCGGGAAGGTGACCTTTCCAATGACAGCGGCTTCCTCATCGGCTGTCAGTTATTTAACCCATCTTCACTTTGCTGCAATGAGTATTGCGCAGAAATGGCAACCTTAAACTGTAAATCCTACTCATCATGTATGCCCAAACTTCTACGCCTGGCTTCCAACTGGGCTCAACTTGAAACTTGAGAAGTAAGTGGCAATTAGGCTTAAACTGGACGGCCGTACATCTCCAGCAAGAAGCAGCTTGAGCCACGATCTTTATATACTAATCCAGTTTTGCCCCAGTGGAAAGGCCACGTGTAGTTACATCTCCATATTTTTTCCTACTTTTGTTCCTTTATCCTTCCCTAAGGCAACCAGTCACTGTCGGCCACGGTATTTCCTAAGTCGAAGACCACATTTGACCTACACTTTCTTATCTAGCATTTGGTTTTGTTGTACATGTTGCTGAGCGCAACGGCAAACCCGCTGAGTTGACGGAATATATACATAAACCATAACTTCGCCGCCATTTCCCTGCCTCCATCTCCTTACCCATTACTAGCTCTTTAATCCAGTGGCAAAGCTGTACGGTATCGGGAGCGTCCCCAAGTTGTGGAGCGTGGAATGCCTTCCTTGTGAAGGTACCTGTGAGTAAGTCTTGTTTGCTTTGCAGGCGAAATGAATAAGCAGTCGTGGACAACCAGCGGCAGCGTCTTCTAGCGTAGGGAGTTCTGGGCTGGTCACCTGGTTCTCCATTACCTACCACAAACGCTCATTCAGCGCTGTGTCAAAGCTAGTGTGACTGCCGATAGGGTCACTGACTACTCACCTCTGTAACTGAAAGTGATTATTTAAGTGACGGCGTACTAAAAACCTCGCTGGCCACCCGCTTCGCTGTGGCGTGCTACCGAACACAAAGAAGGCGAATGAGCCACTTGGCTGTCAGCAGCCTTCGTGAATCACCTCGCTGCCTTGCGGGTCAGGTCTTTAGACCAAAGGCTCCGGCTGGGATTCCTTACGTCAACTCTCTACCTCGACCTGGGCAACCGAGAAGCTCAACGCCCACACAACACCTGGAACTTTGCTTCCAGTCTTCTTACTCATTCTCCCATTTTGTTATTGTTACGCACGTGTTGCGACACGCCACGAAAGTTTTATGGGGCAAGTGTTAAATAAAAGTAAATAAATAAATAAACTACCCCATAAAAAGTTCGTCCTGCGGCCCCGCTTGAGTGTACCAAAATTGCTATACTCTTATTTTGAGATACTTTCCGCAATTGAGACGAGTATGCGCAAAAAGGTGCCGACATTCCTTGGAGTACATCTCTCTGCTGCACTTATCAGAGTCCAATGGAATGCATCGGTAGTATTTAACGCAACTACTTCTAAACCCCACTTATTTGCCGACATGGTCGTTGTTTAGCAAGATAGGAAACCCCAACAGCTCTCCTCCGCATAGTGGATGTTGGCATTGCGTTGGTGTTCGTATAGGAAGTATACATATCCAAACTAATGCACTACGAACAATGGACAAAACAAGTTTGATACGAAGTTGCCGAGTCAAATGTAATGCTATGTGCACCGTCATTGGAGTCAGCGTCTCCTAAACCAGACGTTAGGCGCTCCAAGTTATCTTCTAGGTCCAATATTGCTTAGCTAGTATCTGGATTGTACATTTCCCGATCACTAATGGAAACACTGGTAGACTGGCGGCAAGATAAACTAGATCCATTTTTGATCCTCATTTATGCGACCGTACTATTTAAGAAATAGATCCATGAATGCCTCAAGCAACTGGCAGGTGCACCAGGGCGGCACATCGGGCACGATGGACTGACAGCACGGACAGCGGGCGTACGTTGCTCACAGGCACGGTAGATGCATCAGGGCGCGGCAGACAAGTAACACATGCGGCCAATCTATCATTCTAGGTGGATGTTGTTTGGCCATACAAATGACGAAGCACAGCGGCACATGCGCACTGACTGCTTGGAAATCGCAATATCGGATATTATTCACTTGCCGCAGTTGAATTGGGTGACCTACTGTAAGGTACATTGCACTCGGCGGCTGCGTCTCCCCGAGACAACGTGCCTCTCGAGGCCGCGTGTCTACTGGTGGTGTAGAAGCCCTTTGGGCTGTGACTGCTTGATTACCATGGGTGAACCAGATGACCTGGATACTGGAGGCAGCCTTCGCGAGACACGATGTGCAAGCTGCGTATGTGTTCCAGATGGTAGGCTGCTTCAGTTGGTGCCCGCCGACCACACGACCCTTAGTTGCGACACCTCCCGAAAGTACCAAGTAGCACGGGAAAAATTCGCTTGCGCATCGAGATTCCTTGATAGCTGCTACAAAGCAGACCATTGCCATTGTCTACATGCCGCTGCTTATACGGCCGATGGAACACTAGGTTCATTCACTGTAACCCGGAATCTTGTCACCCATGAAAGTTGCGGATGGCACTCCCAATCCGGTTCAGTTTATCAAATATGTTATGACCAACGAGGTGCGGTGGTTCCGGTTGCCCCGGCCCAAATCGCGGGACTAATAATGAGTAACAACATTAAGACTGTTGGCTTGAAGGCATATTGGATGTAAAAGTAATTGCTGCAGGAAGTGCACTAAATTAAGCAATACTGAAAGTACGTAAACAACCTGACGCAGTAAATAATCTACAGCAAGTTCGCTAACTGCGTTACTCATGATTCCGTCTCGCGCGTACCAGCCTGATTGTCTCGCAGTCAATTTCTTTATTCCCTCCTGCCAAGTCATGGACTGCCCACCTCGTGATTTCCCCCAAATTGGAGCATCCACGGCGTGTAATGCATCCCGAGGATGGCGGGCAACAGGATTCTTGCGGAACTTGCCAAGTCAACGTCAGTGAATAGGAAAAGGTAAACGCTTCAGTGTGGAACAAAATATTGGTAGAAAACAACTTGCTGACCTCAGCATTGCTCTGCAGATATTCCCACTAGCCCTGGGCAATACTCCGCAACCACTGGTGATAAAGCATAAGCGAGCCTTACAGGTCCCCTCCACGAACTGGCCAGGTCTCGTATCCATCCAGTAAGACAGGCCTAACCGTAGCATTAGCCACTTAAAGTTTCCTTGACAGACTCATATACGGCCGCCCCTAACGGTGCTTGTGACGCTGGAAATCCCCAGGACGTTGCTAAAACGTTACTTGACCTATCCAGATATGTGCCTACCACTGTTGCTACAGCTATGAAGGTAAGTGAAACGAGCTTGACTCATGGACCTCTTACAGCAAAGATACATGAATTTCATCGAGCCCAAGAGCTTCGTTACGCTTCAAGCCGGAAAGTCCAGGTGGAATCATTACCAATGCGAGAACGCCGATACGTACTTTCCTTGTCAGCTTCGGCTAATCCGAAAGTGGTTAGGTTTCAGTAGGTTTGCTGTATTACTTACCAAAATGTACCACCAAATGGACCAGTTGTCCACGCGGAGAATGGAACAACGGTCCATCTTCCTCAGCTGTCGTCCCCCAAATTGTTGAGTACCCCAAACGGAACAAAACAAGCTGGTTCCATACATTTTTCCATGGTTGTAGCCTTAGTAATTCAAAAGCAGTCTATCGCTTAATAGACGGGAAGACGAGAAGGCGAATGAAAGTATAACAAGAAGAGGAGGGTGTTGTCGAACTGATCCAGCAAACAGATGTTACTCTGAGGCTGCTCATTTCGTGACAGTTATTTTGCTTCAGGGACCATATCATTAGCCTTTGCCACAACAGTCTTTGCAACCAGGCGGTGGGGGTTATCGGGGTTTCCCTCAGGTACGCCATCCCGAGATTTGGCACAACAGCCTAACCAAAGGCGGGCGGAGCAAACCATTGAGCGTCCCAAGGTGCACTCCAACCGTCAGAAAAATGCCTGGCTCTTTTGCTCTACGCTAGCCTAGCGGTGAGCTTATACCCCATGGGCCTGCTCGTTTAACTGCGCCGGACCACGTATTTCGCGTTGAATGCTACAGGTTACGGGATCGCGACTGAGTTACTTTAACACAAGAGTTAACCCGTCTGATATGAGCTCCTCTGAAAATACGTGGAAAACGCTACCTAGCCTATCTAATTTTTCGGTTCAGAAGAGATTGCAAACTACCCTGTCATGTTCACTCGGCTGCGACCCACTGCAGTTTATTGATGAACACTGCACATACATGCATAGGATCATACTGGTCTCCGGACAGAAAGTATGTGGCCTTACTGAGCACACTAAGGCCAGGAGCTCCACTCGCTCTCTGGTTCTACTTGACCACAGCAGAAATGCCCCAGCGGGGGCTAATGATAATGGTGTGCCGTTCTGTTAGTCAGCAGTTCAAACAACGTCTACACAGTGGCCGTGAGGCCTGGTGATCCCCGCGTGCTTCGGACGTGCAGGCCGCTGCCCCTGTTGAACTACGCGTAAGCTGTTACAACTCTGTCTATCCTAGGACAACATAAAGCCGGATGTCCGTGAGACTACGTGCGAAGAGGATGGATTTGCTGGTTACCACGTTATGGAGGGGTTTTGGCCGATCGCCGAACATCCTATTCCTAGTGCACTTGGCCGGTACCGTCCAATTATATCTCCGGTGAACTAAGCTGCTTGCAGTGAGCCGTCAAACTTGATCCACCAAGAAAAGCGGAAGTTCCCTTTCAATTTTACACCTAAGGCACTTCAAGGCTGACGGCACAGTTAACAATATGCAGCTAACCTTATTGTTCTCCAAAAGCTGCCATGAAGACAAGGTGCTGTTCTTCTGGGGGCGAGCGTTATAGTCCCGGTTTAAGGGTCCCCGCATTTCGTAAAGCAATCAGCGGCGGATTGCTCTTATTTCGATTGAGTCCAAGCTACTGGCCTTCATTCTATTCCTTAGATCATCTTTCATTTGCGAATTCCAGTAGCGGAGAGAACAAGCGTGCTTCAAACCTGGCAGCGGGTGTGTGGATCAAATATTCACACTTAGTCAAATCCTGGAACACCGCCACCTTTACCAGAGACCTATTATCCTTTAACACCTGGACATCCCTGCCGCATTTGACTTGGTCGACAAACTTGCATGCCCTAGAACGAAGTGCTTGACAGTTCTCAGTGATAAGTTGGAATAGTTCTCGCCGATGTCTTAGTGACGTCTAAACATAGTACAGCCGTGAGACAACTGCATTCCATCATCGGCGCCAAGAGAGGGCCGTACCTAATGTTACCCAAGCCTATAGATTTGGCCAACACTAGAGCCAAAATAGACTACACTTGGGCGTCCATGAACTTAGAAGGGAAGTCCATGAACCGATGTAACGGCACATGAGGAGTCCTATGAAGGGGAACTGCGCCGAATGCATCTAACAGTGAGTAATAAAAAGGTTTGCCGAACAAAATTCGGGTAGATTAAAAGCACCCGGTATCAATGACCAACTGCCGCAGTGGGAACGAATGAAGTCCAGCACCTCTTTGGATGCACTCATAGGACTGTTATTTACAATTAAAACTGTAACTTGAGCCGAGGAAGTGCTAAACACTACCGACAGAGCTACGACATTTTTGTCTGCCGACTGAAACATGTAGGTACGCAGGTCGTCATGTTCACGGTTAACATAAAGCGCAATGCCTCCGTCCTGTCGGCCAGCAATGTGATCATATCTAAATAATGCGTAGCCAGACAGATGTACCCCACCGTCCGTGACGTCCTGCGGCAGCCACATTTTAATGAAAGCGAAAGTGTAGGGGGCGAATTTACAAGCAGACCTACCACGTAAATTTTGTTCTTTAAATTGCGCAAGTTGCTTAGCACTAGGTATACGCTTTCGCAATGACCAAACCAGGATCGTGCGCTATTAGCGCGGGCACAGGCAGTGCGGAAAATGCCCATGGCTGACCCCTATTTGACCAGCCATTGGACAACTAAGTCACCAACCGCTCGCCTACGGTTGAGGTCCCTTGCAGTCATGTCTGACCTCAACCGGTTCCGCTATACACTAACATTAACGCCATTCCGTTTGCAAGGAAACCGCAACAGTAAGTTGCGCTACCCCGGGTATATGGCACCAGACAAACTAAGTAGCTGAGAGCTTTACTGACTCCCACCGACAATTAGTTAAATGGGAAGTCTTGAAATAGTAGACGCTACCGCAAAGGCAACCTGGAAACACTAATCGGTAGCTCAAACCCTTTGAAAGCTCCTTCTCGACGCCCAGTTTCTTACTGCTCAACAGATCAGCACGTAAAGCAGCCTAGTACTATTGAATGGGAGCATCGTAAGCCTGTAGGCACTGACCAGGTAGGATATTGCATAGCAATGGGGAAGCAATCCGAACGGACAAACTTCACTTCTCCCTTCTCTTCCACACTTTGGTTCCTTCGTCTCCATCTTTACCCCTTAGTATTATCCAAATACCTAGTCCACTTGGTCTCTTGCGAAAACTTATACTTGTGACCCATGAATCACGTCTACTAAAAACATTTTAACAACATTAAGCCTCATGTGAAATGCCAGGTTCTAGCGTTTTTGCCCTAATTGAAGCTTTTTCATTAAGTCTGAGCACTAGTTACTATAGTCAGCAGTTTCAAAACACTATCAGTAGGTAAGCCTCAAAATAAAAATTAAATCTTTCTTATTGTTGACAATGAGCGCACTTTAAAAGTTCTAGACCCAATAATCAGACATTTTGCTCTCCACTTATACTCTCTTGGCCCCATATACTTAGCTTCATCTGGAATACATGTGCCTTTCGCTATTGTCAAAACTAGTAGACAGGCATAATGAAAACCAGATCCACTTCTTTAGCTGCTTTTGCTCGTAAAACACTCGCATTTCCAGATTTCATTTCACTGGCACGAAAGCTAACCAACGATTGAGAGGCCCCTGTCACACTGGCTGGCTGGAGCACCAGAAACTTTCCATCACCACTTTTCTTATCGTGGCCGTCCGTGTGTCATTTATCTTTTAGCTGGCTCCAAAGACTACCATGCGCTTTGCGTAATGGCGGGTGAACGACCAGCTCCCACTGGTTTTTGTTACTATTCTACTCCTTATTTACCTTATCGCTCTTTGCTTATGGTGCTAGAACAGCTCTTGCCAGGAAAATCACAAAAGAAATAGTCGGTGTGACATTAGAGTGCCAGTTAACATTGCCATCTGGATGAACACCGCCGGCACTCTTCGGAACTTAAAAATGGAGAGAACTTAATCGAAATTCATCAAACAGCTGCACAATAGTGTGCATCTACACATGAGGCATAACAATACCTCAAGTATGAGCAAGCTCAACCACCAGAAGTAGAGTTGTTAAAGCCCAACTAATGTAGACCAAAACGGATTTCGCGCCCAAATGCAATTAGCTAAATTTTACTAAATTTTCCCATGCTTATTTCTTTATTATTGGTGGCAGGCTACTATAGCTCACTGACGTTAGAGACAGAGCTTCATGAATATAGAAAATCGGCTCTAAGGGATAAATCTTGTGCTGTTTAGCTAAGTAATGTGTGTATTTTGTAGGCCGAAATCTGTCAACGGATCTGAAAGATCCCCTGAGTTACTCAGGTAGACCTGGCTCATGCGGGCTTGTTGTAAGCTTTAGAAAACCATAGAGGCATAAAAAATGCTAAACTCTATTTTACTGGTTGTTTATATGGCTCAGTATCCACCGAAAATGGTATGCTGTGGCCTTCTAACCGTGAGTTAATTACAAGTTCCCCTGAATTCCCATGTAGATATAATATTCCTTGCTGGATTTCTAGCGTTTTCGCGCAAGATCATCCCTTATCTGCATATATTTGTCATGTATGCGTGCAAAGTTTACTTTTCGGCCACCTGCGCAGTCCGTAGTTGTCGCATGGTATTACGGGCTACTTAGGGCATTTCTGGATAGCTATACCTATCTAGAACATACGCCGCTTCCCTACTTTTTATATTTTCTTATCCTTTTTCTGCTATCTGCTTGCAAAGCAGAAAGCCATTTTTAGCGAAAAATAAAAATGGCCTTATTCGTAGACCATCATTTAATTGCGAATAACTCGCAAACTACTGCACGTATTGTGTTGCTTTTATGTTCAACGTATTCAGGCGCTAAAGCTGGTTCAGACCAGTGTAATTTTGTGAAACTTTAAGCGGTATTCTAACTGTAGAAAGGCTTTTTCTTTTATCTGAGAATAACTCAGGTTGAAATTTTGCGCCGGAGAGCAATATCAGCGTAAGAAAAGTAGGGCTGTATTTTTTGTTAATAGGTATTTTTCTACTGAAGCACGCAGCTTTATTTTCTCCCTTAACAAATTGTTTCTATTTTTGTCCGCATTTTTCGGAATTGTTTTCAACTTTTCGTATGCTTTATAATCCCTTCACTCATTTCTTCCATGTGCGCACAATTGAGGCAACTGAGTGGCCAATTAATGTGCGATCAATTTAAAGTGCACTTTCGGCGAATTGGATTCTGTTCCAAGGAGAAAAGGCACAACTACACCTCCGCGAAGTTTTCACAAAAGAACAAGGAGTTCAATATCGCCCGCAGGAACCAGAAACATGTCAAGGTGGGCGCCTGCGACCCAGTAGCTGTATATCAAACAATGCCAATGCATTTGTAATTTCTGACGATGAACATATACTTATATTTTACCTACTTCCATGCAAGAGCATCGGATTTATGTAAGCATTGATCTGAACCCTTTAGGGTGCAGCCTCTAGCAGGTCTAGAAATATACCTATTTATTTATTTACGCAACTTAGTCAGTTTCCTGACAGTAACACCTGGAGGCGCAAGCGAAGTATCCTCATCAGTCGGCTTTTGAACCACCGCTGGTCGTCCAGCAGGCGTTCAGCAGCAAATGCTAGTGGATAACACTGCGTTACGATATATCACGTTGTTATCCATACATCCACATGCGCTCGTGAGCTTTTGGCGGGCACCGTTGGTTGACCAGAAGTTCCTAGTCAGCGTCATCCAAAGAACCTCCATACAGACCAAAAATGTTTCTATCAACTAGTCTACCTTACGATGGATAATGGTCAACACAGCGGCGACCGCCGTGACTTAATGCACTAAATCTTGCAGACTCGACTGAGGAAACCCGGACGACCATCTTGGCCTCCCCTAAAGCTGAGGAAGAGTAAAGCTGTGTCCCTGGTATATAGCATGGCATACGATTCAGCAGACAGATCAGTGCACTTATAATCATACCCGGTTGTAATCGTCCCAATGTATGCCGCCAGAATCGTCAGTCACGAGTAACGCAAGCTCGCGCTCTCGCAAGCAGCTTTAGCCTCTACGCCCGCATGGGTGCATAATGAGACAAATATTGTAGTGTTGCAAGCAGCGGAAATGTGACACGTATAGACGGTAAAAGAACAGACAGCTAAGTAATAATGAATTAACTGGTTAATAGGCAGGGAAACTGAAAGCTTCACCGGCAGTCGTCACATAAACGCTTGATGTACTACCAATATCATCTGCCAAATTTGCCTTGGAGCACCTAAAATTAGACAGTAGTCAGAAGTTGTTTATCGTGTTCAATCAAATGCTGTTTTTCACAATATTTCAGCTAAAAATTCCATTACTATTGCAAGCCTAATATTACACTTACCCCTTGGAGGCCTGTACCGAAGCAGGTAATCAGGGCTGCTCTACCTGACAACCATCAGTCCATGCAATATCAAGTACCGCTTCCCACGCAAGGCATCACGCTTAAAATGCGTGCTGCGGAACTTCACATATATTTACGAGAAAAGCTCAGACTGCGGTCTTTAAGGAATACTTGAAAATCTACGGGACAGTGCATACGCATTATTGGGCACCGCATTCTCCACATCCTCAAGGCTTTTGTAGCGATCCAAACAATAATAAAAACACAGTAGCATCCCCAACCTAGCTGTAGTGGACAATTCATTTAGCGTCTGTGGCGACCAAGGCATGTAAAATCTGGAGAAATAGATGCTGCCCTCATGTTTTGCATCTTCCTTAACATATAAAATCTTTGAGTGTGAGGAATCTTGATTTCCAAAATCTTCGCTATGACGTTGCTAGGACGGAGGGTTTTTCGGCTAACGTATAAGCAACGGGCATGACTCGGATATAGTCCAGTGGCAGCTTGTCGGATTGTCAGGCGTGCGGCCGGGATTCGAACACTTAATTCGCCGCCTTTTGTACTCGCCCCTGCGGTACATATACTAAAATTGGAACTATACAGAGAAAATTGCCATAGTCAATGCGCATGGTTAGCATACAAAACTTAAAACTTCAAAATAGTTGTGAGCTTGTTCACCCAAAGTAAAGCCTCTGGATTCCAACGTCATTCTTGCACAATATACTAGGTTAGGATGTAACGCCAAAGCATAAGTATGCGCAACATTGAGTACGAGATTTATTTGTCTGCCACTTTTGCCATTCTTTTCTTGCTTCTAAGACTTTGGCAAGTTGCCACCTTGTTCAGGTGGCCTTTATTAACTATGGAGGATCGCACGGAATACTCACTTGAGGTACCGCATCCTGTGGTTTATGTAGATTAACGGGAGGTTTAATGGTCAATTATGGCACAAAACAGCTCATATACTTTGCCCTGCTAAAACAACTTCAGGTTTAACTGCCCGCTGTTCTCTGATCTGTTGCGAGCAGACCAAGGTTCGCGGAGTAGAAGAATTTTCCGCTACCCAACATGGCGCATTTTGGCCAGTACAAATCATGCGCAATATGGTAGCATGCATGTGTATGGCATCCAACTGCAATTGATTCCTTTTGAAGACAGAATTCCATATCAACAGAGTTAATCTTTATTCACGCGATGACCAAACGTTTGGCTGGCTTACCCAAAAGCAAGGCTTACATCCGGCTGCACAACCACACAACAGTTTAATTGTGGTACGTGGCTATATCTGCCTCAGTCTTGACCGATCATCAAGAGGTTTCTAGTCATGTGCAAGCACTGGCTATTCAAGAAGTTTTGAACTCGTTTGGATAATCGATAGCAATCGCTTGGGTGCCGGAATAACGTGGTTGCTAGGGAGTGCTTATCTTCTGGCGGACAATATAGATATGTTTACTCGCTCGGGCTTGAATTTGAAGAGAAGGCATGGAGGTCAACCAACCGCTTGGCAGCAAGCAGTAAAATCGCCGACCTACCGCCTCGCCATGCCCGTCCCTGTACGTCTTTTTGTTTGAGGGCCAAAGGCTAAGGACTGCCACCGGCTCGAGACCCATGGCAATATAGCGCGAAATCGGAGGTAAGGGAAAACTGTATATGGAAATGTTTTGAACAATGTACTTAGACCTTTATATAAGTGAATCAGTCACTAACTGAACATCAAGCCATGGAAAAACTAAGGAAGAACCTAGACGATACAAATGTCTGAAACAGGGAACATCTATGTTGGGCATGTTATTTTTAGCTGCTTTCACCTGCCATTTTTCCTTTTTGGCGGTTTTTAATGGTGAAGGTCTAATCACTTCGCTTGAATCATTTCACCATGCGGTTTTCCTATGGATCCCGGTTTCGCACCAAATCGCTGAATGTGTCGAGCCGGTGGCAGTCCACTTCGGGATGGGTTACTTGCTGTAAGGGTAGGAAAGCTTTCGCAGCCATTGTATATGGTGACGTCAAGGAAAGATGTAGTTGCTTGCAAGTTTCTTGTTATGGCGGATGGTATGAGAGATGGGATAATAACCTTGTATTTGAAATCGGATTGCTCTCTGAAAACGGTTAGGCAAGTGAGCGTGATGACTACCTGGGTATGTGAAGGTCGCACTCTATTAAAATGCAGGAAATGATGAAGTGCAAGTGATGTGTACATGGATCTGTTATGAAGCTAATGAAGCGCCTTTGCGGTATATATATACATATATATAACCAAATGTTGGAGATCCATACTGCAAATATTTTTAGTAGCGTACCTGCTGTGGAACCTAATTATTGTAGACATGGTTTTGGAATACTACCATAAAAAGAAGTAATAATCGTTGGTCAAAGATAATCACTTGTAATGCAGAAACAGCGACAACCTAAAGGCACGAGTAAAAAGCACAGATAAATGTAGGTTAACGTGCATGATTTTCTAATGCTGTATCGTTCGCAAGGCTTAGGATTCATGGAGCTGTGTGATGCTATCAGTAAAGTAACAAAGTAGGGACATAGAGATGAGTAATGAATGTTATAGTTCAGGAATCGCATAAATGAGCGGTTATAACAACTAGTACCGGATGCTCTAATGAGTTATCGGCTTACTGCCGATTACATACATAGCAACGTGTTTGTTGCGAAACATATTTGCATGTAAATATTGATCACGCCTGGTTGGGTGTGCCTTGACAAATTCGAGAACATACTATTTATTTTTTTATTTATATATATCGGGCACCGGGACTGCAGGCACTGAAGACGGGCGGACACTACCCACAGGAAAGGTATGGGCGTCATGACTCGGCATACACGTAACAACTGCGGCAAACAGACGGCTGGAGGCTATTAAATGCAACGTAAATATCAAGCGACGTCTACTTATCTTAAGGAAGAGACAGCAAAAAATTAACAAGGTGGAAACCATGGTGGACTTTTCACACATGTCAACATGCGACAACTATTTGGGGGGAAAAGGGCAAACGGGTGCACGGAAGGATGCAGGGTATGTAATGTCAGACAACAGTGATGCCTACTTAACTAGAGTAAGTTTTGACGTAAGCACAACGGACATCGCAACCAGAGCCGACCTTGCTCACATATCAACGAGAGACACCTAGGTGAGATGAAAAGGTAACAAAAAAGTGGACTGCGCGTACAGGCTGTGAAGTGTACGTCGGAGGCAATGTATGCTTTTCTTAAGTCGCCGTTGTGGAAACATGAAGGTCTCAACCATGGGGATGTTGCTAACTTTCCAACGGGCAACCACTCGGTGGAGTGAACAGGCGGCAAACGATTGAACGACAGGCGCAGACTATGTATCGAAAGGTGAGGATAGCATTATCTACATACCTTAAGCAAATGACATCCAAAAGAGGAACAAGCTATGAACCCTGGTGGGCTTTGCTGACTTGCCAACAGGAGACAGCTAGTGCAGGTGCCCGAGCGGCGGACGGGTGGACGGTGGGTACAGGCCAGAAAATAAAACTTAAGATGAAAGCAATGTTTATTTACCGAACCTAACTGGCTTTCTAAGCGCAAAGGAAGTCCCAACTATGGCGGACGAAGCTCAGGTGCTCAGGGAATACAGGTGCTTGGGATGATCAGGCGACGATCGGGAGGGTGGCGGAAGCAGTAAATGAAAGGAAATGTAGCCCTAGCTCTATGCTCACTTACCTGAATTATGCTCCTGCACAATTACATGGAATCAGCTACCGTTAAATCGCGCGTCAGAAGTCCGTGATGTATAGGTGTTCCTTGGCTTGGGCACGGATGACGTACGGTCAGGGTAGAAGTTGAATCTGAACAATGACAGTGACGCGTGTAAGCAAGAACACTGAAAGGTAGCATGTGGTAGGTTTACTCTAACAGTAAAAGAACGGAATGACGGCTAGTGTGTGCGATTTTGTGCTTGCGTAACCGTGGTTGGAGTTCTGCAATGGTTCATGCAATGTAAATTGGAATGCCGCTAGCTAGCGATGCCTTATTTTTGTTGTATGTAACCGTCAGCGCATGGTAGTGGCAATGGAATCTAATGCTCAACAAGAACTACGCAATACCATCCCCAGATTATAGCGTCTGAATAATAGAATGTTTCCTTGCTCATACTACATTAGCCGCTAATCGCTGTTTAGCGTTGTTGAAATATTATCCACATTTTCTTTCGCGCTGTGTTAATTAACTAAGTTCACTGACTGGACCGGGTTGTGGTCAATCATTGCCACCTGCCTGCTAGCTTGCGGACAGACTTTGGAGGCAAAAGCTTCGGTTGAGGTCCCTAATGGCCTTCCAATCCAGATGTGCCAGTCGAGGCAGTGTCCCAGCCCAAGGTGTTGGAACCTGCCGGCTGGCTGTTGAACGCAATGTGACACGACAAACCATTACGCTGTATGTGCAACAGAATCTGCGTGCTGACGGTGAAGCTTGGTGGATCACTCATTTGTCAGAATTGGAGGAGGCACGAGCAGTGGTCAACTACCGCAATCTATTCCAGTTGGTACATATCAATGTTTCCAGGCTAGGAGCTTCAGTGAGGCAATCAGCGACTTCTCGGTTGTATTGATACACAATAAGAAGCGGCGGCTGTCCCGTTGGGCGGAACACATTCAAGGTCAGTTCAGTTGACCCCTCCTTTGGACTACTTAAAAATGCAAGGGGAGCTATGAATGTTTTGTTTAGCGTCTTGTCTGTGGTCCAGGTAAGAAACACCATCACATCGGTTTGCGAGCTGATAGCCCAGAATCCATCTCACGTAACACCTTTAGGACTGGTACTGAAGTCCCATTCAAAGTACTGCCTTATCTAAACGAACATAGTTAGAAGGAGAAGTGTGCTGGTTAACGGCAGCAAGTGGATTGTAGTATCAATGTAAAACAAGGGCAGTCTAGGGTTTGCTGATTGGCGCTATGTAGCGCTCCATGGCTCCTTGCTCCCTAATCCACTTTGTGGCCTAATTGGGGACCGGGATTTTTGGGTTAGGAAAACATAGGTAGGCTTCCGTCCGTGACGTGGCTGTATGCACCATATAATCACGTTGCTGCATTCGCTAGTGCGAAGCCACGTGCGCCGCAGACAGACAATAGCTGTGGACCGAGTTTTGACTAATGCGCTTGCACCAGGCGACCGATTGATTCCTGCATGTGTCCTAATAAATTGCTAATTTTAGTCCGCTTCAGCGCTCATGTCTATGGTCATCAATTCGTAAGCGTTGGTAAATGCAGCGATGTAAGGAGAAGTAAGCAGTAATAGAGGTATAGAAGCTTAAGCCACGATGGGAAAATTTTAAAACGCAGGCCTTTGATGTTAATTCGTCCGAAAATCTTAAGCGTCCGTGCCATTAAAGCTTCCGCGGGCGGCGCGTTAAACAACCTATGACCTTGCGCGATAACCGAATAGCTTACCCAAATAGGTACGAGCGAGTTTTGCGCAACTTCAAAGGTTGACTACGAAAGCTTAACACGCCAGTTAGGTGTAGCAAGCCAGTTGCAGCAGGACCAACCCGCATGACCTCGAGATCAACCATAACAGGACGAGTCCTTTGGTAGTAGCTGCCGCCCAAGGTTCACTGGCTTTAAAGTCAGGGGGCAACACATCGCGTAGGTCATGCTGAAGTTGCATCAAAGACACCTAGTTTTTACTAGGCTGGCTAGCCGAACAACGTTCTCGTGGTGCCAGCTGGGTTGTTCGGGTAACTCCCGTTCCAGAAAATGGTTCGGCGGCAGTGTTCCAGGATGTGGTGGGATTTCGCCTGACAAGCGTTCTCCCTACATAAAGCCACAGATATCCGTTTAACAACACTGTGACGTGGCGGATGTGACTTGCAAATGAATAAAGTCGTTGCCACTTCCATTTTCCGGAGGATTATTCACACATCACAAACGTCACCCGATTGGAAGCGTTACATTGATACCCCTTTGAGGGCGAACACAACGAACAAAAGCACACAGGGTCACATTTACCTACGCATACTCACTCACTCTCATACACGGTTAAACACAGTTTTACATCTCAACACACACATAAAGTCCTATGCTATTGGTCAAAATGTACTGATTTGTGCAATTGCTTATCATACATGTCTGTAATACTATGATCACGCCCTTGATGGTATGCCTTGCAATGACTAGAATAAACTATTTATTTATTTGAGATTGCGTGGCACGCTCACGGAAGCATGGTCAGCTAGGTGTAAATGTATAAACAATTTGTGGCAACTGTATCAGTGACAATAGAAAATTGTTCAAGCGTTCAAGGTTGGAACTTAGAGTGGTGCAAATGTAGAAAGAACAATTGTTTTGTGGTGAGCTCGGGACTCGTTTGTAGGTTGGTACTCCGTCTGCCATTTATTGCATTCATACATCAGCCAATAATAGATCAAACCTCCTGGGCGACCGCTTAGAAGCTAATTGATGAGCTAGCTCGAGAGTGCTGTGATGATGTAGTAGTTTGTCCATACCTACTGCAACGGCCACCGGTGAAGTCGTAAAAAGCAAATAGTTGACAGTATATACATATGTAGGTGCCAGTGTAACGAACGTTTCAAGCATGGTGAAATGTGATGCTTGTTGAATTGCCCGTGTGAAGTCATTGACTGGGACTTCCTTCGGTTGCGAGTCACATCCGCCTCGTCGTCGTGTTGTTAATCGGACAGTTGTGTCTTTTTATAAGGAGAATACTTACCAGAATACATGCAACTGTCACCTTTTGGTCGGTGGGTTGAGGTACAATGTATCAAGCTTTTTCAGGTGGCTGCGTAACTGTAGGGTAAAGTTTGTCAGCCAAGTCGTAGAACTAGATGGGATACACGGCATCCACCTTAGCAGCTTTACAGCTCTAATACCCCCAGAAGCCGGGGCGCTTGAGTCTTTGTCATGGAAACCTCAAGGAAAGAGCGTTCGGGCACATTTGCTTGGAGATCAATATGCAACGTATAAAACTCTCGAACGAACGCACCTGCATACTGGGCAATATGTAAACAAGTTTTGTGGTAATCTGTGACATTAGCAGAGCCATCATTGCCAAACACCAGAGAGATGGACGTAGTTATGTTGCCTCGCCGTTTGACGAAAGCAAATAAACCGTTTTGGATTACGTGAGGGTGTAGGAGCTAGCACAAGTTCCTATTGTACTCGAACACCTCGCAGATAGTGTCTGCAGGCATTTGGGGCCTTGCGGTAGCGCTTGTAAATGCATGAGGAAGAAGCAGATAAATCCGTCCTCCAACATCTAGTACATCTGTTAAGTTATTCGTGTACGGAAGAATACACCGGGATAACTTTCCTCCAATTGTAGTCTTCCTAGAAAGCTCTAGGTTTAAAAAGAAAACGAACATATAGATACTACTTAAATTTGTCCAAAGCTGCCTGAACATGGTCGGTTTTCGAACGGTCTCAACGAGCTTTGCAGCCTTGCTTTTTATTGCTTGAAAGTCCGTACGCCATATGTGTAGACCCCCGTCCGGACGATCCTTAGTCATATGGTTAAGCGCGAACTTAAGCGACAGGCAAGTGTGGAGAGGTGCGTCGCGTACGAGGTCCGTGGCAAAGGCAGAGGATTTAGCAAATATAGGCTCCAAGACGGTCGAATTTCGCCCCATCAAAAGCCAATGGGCTTGTCAATAAACCGCTGTAGGGGAGTATGCAAAGCTAGAAGGAAAAGGCTTGTAGCACTGCACCTTGATACGGTATCATAGGAAAATTTCTGCCACTCGACTTCAGGACGACTAAAATCCCCCATCACCAAACGATGATTCCCGCGTGGTAATCGACACATGGAAAACTGTGCATACTGCTCCAGTTAACATTGGGATCCAGTGCGGCATATGGTGTAGGAGACTAAGCGGACCACTGAGCAGCTAAATGGAAGAGAAAGAACAGTATCCTTTAGTCATCGATACGCTCATCTGAAGCTTACTCTTAACTTAGTTCCTGCCTGGTTGCACTGGTGACCCTTGGGTAAGGGCCACAATCTGAGCAACGATGTACTGCAGGATGTACCCATCTTACCTGTTACTCAGCGCGAAAGCTTGGGGCAGGAATCCAAAAGGAAACCGATGCTGCTAACTTTTGCCAGCTTGTGATATCATAAATAACGATGGCGCTTGTGGTATTCTCTAAAGAGCACCTTGGAAGTAAGTTGAAAGCATAAGGGCCTGGTTACAACGGATTCTCAGTTCAGACAAAATAGACATTTAATAAATAAATAAATAAATAAATAAGGCTTTCATCCCAACAGTTCACAAGCTACATAGCAGAGCCTAGTCCGGAAAAGTGCCAGACGCGTTTCGCCCTATTGGGGCTCGTCAGTGGCGCGCATTCCCTCGGTCCTCTAATGAGGATCGAACCCATGACCGCTAGAGGCAGATGCCAATTAGCCAGCTGCTTAAGCCACTGGGAATGCGCGCCACTGACGAGCCCCAATAGGGCGAAACGCGTCTGGCGCTTTTCCGGACTAGGCTCTGCTATGTAGCTTGTGAACTGTTGGGATGAAAGCCTTATCAAATTTGCAACTAAAATCCTGCTACTCATGAGTACTATAAAATCAAATACCTCTCTTAGTTTCAAAATGCTATAGGTATAGCGTCTAGTGAGAGGACGTCATCACCTAGCAGGCTAACCACTGTCCGTGACAGTGGTAGATAGGTGGTGCTATATCCCAGCTAGTTTGCAAATTATGTAGCCCAGCCGACGTCCCCCACGGTTCAGTGGCTTAAGCTGCTGGCTAGTTGGCATTTGCCTCTAGCGGTCATGGGTTCGAGCCTCATTAGAGAACCGAAGGAATGCGCGCCACTGACGAGCCCCAATAGGGCGAAACGCGTCTGGCGCTTTTCCGGACTAGGCCCTGCTATGTAGCCTGTGAACTGTTGGGATGAAAGCCTTATCAAATTTGCAACTAAAATCCTGCTACTCATGAGTACTATAAAATAAATACATAGTATATTCTCGAATTTGTCAAGACACACCAAACCAGGCATGATCAACGTTTACACGCAATTACGTTTCTCAACAAACTCGTTGCTATGTATTAATGAGCAGGAAGCCGAAAGTTGCACAGACGTTGGGAATTGTAAAATTAATCATAAGGAATAAAGTCCTAAATGCATGACGACACGTTGGGTTCCAGCGTGCGTAAACAGTCTGGGCATTAAATGTGTAGTGAAAACGATGCATGTAGGCAAGCAGTATCTTATTCTTGAACGTGTTAGGAAACTATTAAATTATGATTCTAAGCGATTCGCCAGTATGTAGTTGTGGGCAGTGACTTTATTTAATGGCAAGTCACATCCGCCACGTCGCAGTGTTGTTAAGCGGACAATTGTGGCTTTTTATAGGGAGAACGCTTGCCAGGCGAAAACCCACCACGTCTTGGAACACTGTCAGAAATCCGTTTGTGCACTAATGTAAAACTGGCAGAGCAGCTTGCCGACTGACTTCACCCTCGATTATCCGCAGTCAACTGACTTCCAATTTCATCTGTTAGTTGATCAGGTATCTTTGGTCAGGGCGGCCCTAATGGCTGAGGCCCATGGAGGGCGAGACCTCTACGAAGAGTCGTCTATGGGAGTGTCCAGATGAGCAGAATGTCAGTTTCTTACGTCTGGATTTTTCAGGTTTATGCATACTTTCCAGGAGTGTGAAAGCGTCCTCACCAAGATAGGAGCTGCAGGATTGGTGAAAGCAACGTCCGCACTCATGACCCAATACCCAATCTACCGCCTTGCTATCCACCACAGCGTCTTCCGAACGCATGCATAATGAGCATTTATCCCCACCAAATCAGACGGTCACGAAAGACACCTCGCAATAAGGGCCTACATCGGTAAGTGCTGGAAGTCTTGCTCCTCAGGCCGCGGAACTGTGCCCCGGGCGGCAAGGTATCCCTAGTGGCTATCTCCGTCCTCCTCAGTAGCAGTGCGGAGTTGCGCCTTTTAGACCGGGTATTGGAACAGCTTTGCGATTCCAGTGAAGTTTTCTCTGCATTGGACCACCTACAAGACAACGAGGAATCACGGATGACGTCCCCGGTTTACCGCACAAAAACAAAACGTCCTCGTCTTTCTCCCAAGGCACTGATGATCCGCATTGCCAAGTCTTCCTAAACAGTTCCACAACATTATCAAATGACAATAACTCGCACAGCTGACGTAATGACGTCGTGTTCTGAAATTTCGTGTCGACGTGGTATAGACTTGCGTTTTCAGTTCAGAAGGCACCTCATCCGCCGTGCACAACCTTGCGGCGCTACCCAATATGGCCGTTTATTAGCTGCAGCTTTCAACACAGTTACCTCAGCTATCTCGGCGAATTAAATGGAACCTCTGGGTTCAGTGAACTCTGGTATACGCCGCCAACAAGGCTGAATCAATAGCGTCAGAGCTGATTCCTGCGCACGCGCGATTTGACACATGTAAGCGCATTGCATCGGCCAATGCAGATGGAATGCACAATCGCATCCATCACTCTCATGGCGTAAACCCGTTTACCAGAACGCATCTTGTGCATCACCGTCCAAACAGAACTCTCAGGACGAAACCCAATTATGTACTCCGATGACAAGTGCTGGTGAACCGTTAGGGGAGTGGGGCGTTATAGGCGCCAGCCGTCCTGTGAGCATTGCCAAGTGTACCGGCAATAGGTAAGGGGTCCCGTTGCACCTAGACAATTTCGTCCGCCTCTCTTCAGCAAACGCATTCAAGCCGCCAACCACTTCAGTGAAGAGAAGAAGCACCAAGGATCTCTAACGGAGTTACCGCCTTGGTTGTCTGTGCTCGTTTTCCGCTTGTCGGTCGTGAAGCAACTGAACGTGCACATGGTTCTCAATCTATGCGTCGCCCACTAGGACGATAAGGGCAGCTACATGCGCATCAAATATTCTCAACCTTCAGCGCTTCGCCCCGCGATAGCATGCACACGTTTAGAAACATAATGGACATCCCTGGCATACATCAGCCTACTCTACCACTGCCGTAGAAACATGTTAGCCTCAGGTGACGCATCACGCAGATGGGGCAGCGTCCCGCCACGTCTCGAACAGCATGAAATCGACATAATACTACATGCGCTTGAGGGTACAAGGACCGTAACGCGCATACTGCAGCCGCACGCTTGTCCATGAATATTATGTTCCCGAGATGTTGTCGGCACTGTGCCAAACATCTCTTCAACCGCTCGCAAGTAGCTGGCCGACATTTCATTTAGCAGCAGCGCGCAGAACAGGGACGTGGCAAAGCCAGTCATGTCAACCAGCATGCAGTGCCAAAAACTGTGCCCACCGTAGTTGACCTTGTGCGTCTAGTCCCCCAACACCACCTCACAGTGTTGCTGCACAATTGCACTCAAGCATGAGGGCGCAAAAAGCACGGAGCATATTTGACCACTATCCCTGTTCACGATGCACGTGTCACGCTGTTTTAATAAACGACCAAGATCCACCGCTCCACCGCTTAAGTTGCCGCATGTGCTGGGGCATCATGTGCCACAAGTTCGTCTCCGTTAACCGTCCTCCATAAATCCGCCGCATAGGACTGAATTTAACGGCCACCCTTAAATATGTCCAGCAGAGCACACACCTCAGACCCTGTTGGAGGGATATAGCCAAAGTCGAACGGTATGAAAACTGTAAATGTGGGTTAAGTTGAATTTGCAGCGCCCACAAATCTGCCCTCTCAAGCTAAATGAAAACCCAGCTAATCGCCGCAATCGCAGAAGCCGTTGCAGTAAGCTATCGGTATAAAAGATGGCACGTACCGTTTTCCACGGAATGTATTACGCTTAGAATGCAGGTATCGAAATTACAAAAACAGCTATAGAGCGTCGGTTACGCGCTAGATATCTGGTACTGGACTAAACGACCGTTAGCGTACGGGTGAACACACGAAATTAAGCTAGGAAACAGGTTTGCTGAAAGGGGAGAATAGCTACCCAAGGCTAAAAGTAGGGCACTAGAGGAGGGCTAGCCAAATAGAATATATTTGGGCGTCGTGTGCTTGGAAGCGGCGACGTACGCAGTCGATTGGCGCGCACAGAAGGCGTACATCTTATTCATGTAACATTCCAACGGGCAAACCGCCTAATAAACTAATAAATAAGAAAGCTAGACTTTTATGTGTTTTAGAGTAGGTTCATAGTCATACGGAGGATTTTCAAGTCACTACACCGATACGGAATGCCTTCAGCAACTTTCACTTTATACTGCTTTTATTCTGCTTAGCAGTTAAGGACCCATATCTAAATTACGTGGAAGTCGCGAATTGGAAGTAGCGGACCGCTTTCTCCCCTCCTTCTCAGCTTTTATAACGGTCAAAAATTACACGGCAAAAACCGCAACGTCGCCTAACCTGGTGCTTGCGACAGTTACACCTCTTCTAGTTATGTTCATTTCAATCCGTGTACAGAGTTGTAGTAACATAGAAATCCCCCAGTTTCTGTTTCTGCATTGGCGGCTTTGCCGATACCGTTAGTCACCATAACGGACCGGGCTGAATTTTCCCTGCTTTGCGGCGGAGAAACTGTATGGTTGCTCGCACGTACTAAAACGCGGGTGGAGAAATCAAAATCCTGAATAGTTACACTTCGGGCGACGAGGACACGAGCACCCTTGGCTGCGTTGCTTGCGACCTAGCAAGCGTGTCTCGACCGCGTTTAGTAACGCTATTTGGGATGATAAAGCGGAGAGTACCGACTGCTTACTGGTCTCGTGGATCGCTGGGGTAGCGGCGGGGCTAAGTCGAGTGAACGGCTTATATTCGTTCGTTGGTTGGTGTCCTTCGATGACACGGTCTGCTAGTTCTGCAATTGCAGAGAGAGGTAAGGAGCTTGCCATGGCTTGGATAGCCTGTGTATTTTCAGGGAGGCTTTGCATCCACATCTCGTGGAGAATAACTGCATCCATGCTGGATGTGTCTGTCGCAACAAGGCTTAAGGCATCCTCTGCCCTAGCCGCAGAGACCTGAACAGTAGCAGTGTGACGTCTGCTGCCGCTGATATCACGAAAGCTGTACCGGCCTACAAGCTGATCAGTACGAATGCTGTGATCCAGCGTTCAGTTGCTTTTCAGCTGTGCAGAATGCTGCGCTCAAAGATCGACACGCTCGGCTATCACCCGTGTTAAAAGTTCCGCCCTGACTTCAAGCTCGGCAGATGTTGAGAAGGAGGTGGCCATACTCGCCTCTATTGTGTCGCTCGATACAAAACTGGAGTTGATTTCAAAATCCCTGAATATTGCGATTGATGACAGTGCAATAAACTGCAACGATGCTGACCATCGATCCGCCGGGGGTCTGTCACTCCGTTAAGAAGTCGCTCCTCCTACTGGACAATCCAGATCGCATTGCTGACTTCTCTCATAAGCTGGTCAACCTGCAGAAAAATAGAGTGCGGAAATACCAGAAGCCCACTGCTCAACCCAGAGCACCAGTTGCCGCGGCATCGAAAAATATGCTGTCTTTGACAGCTGTAAAGTCGTCTGACGGTTGTGCACAGGAGAACTTTCAGAAGATGCTGAGCGTCTCGGCGGCTACTAAACCAGCCCGTTCTGACGAAGTGTTAGTAACTGCTCAATGCGGTACAAGATATACGGCCCCTGCTCTAGTGCGCCAAAAGAAGTGGCAGAGTAGCCCTGCCCTTAAAACTTCGAGGGGGCATGAATACCTAGGAACCAGTAAGCCGCCGGCAATAGAACGGAAAAACTACACTACGCTTGCTTCGACGTCGTTTGTGGAGATAGAAACAGCTGCACCGCCAGTGGTTTAAACAGATGGTATAAGTGTCGAATCCAAGTCACGTAGGGTAAATCCCCGCCGTGCCGACTCTTTCACGCACAGTAGCGTTATATTCCGAACCTATACTGAAACTACGGCTGCGCTCCCAAGGGAACGCATCTTGGCTGACAGCAAGTGGCTCAAACTGTGTGTCAGCAAGCTGTTCCACCTTACTTTCCTGATGTCACTGTCAGAAAGCTGACACGAGTTGGGAACGCCCCTATCGCTACGCCAAATTCACGACCTCGACTACTACGCGTGGTCCTTTCTACCCCGGCGGAACGCAAATCGTTACTGCGGTTTGCAATCAAACTTAAGGGTAGAGGTGTCAGCGTTCAGCCGGACCTATCACTGACAGATAGCTTGAAGTTAAAGGTGGCTATCAAAGACCTCCAAACTAGACGGGCAGCGGGTGAGCAAGGTCACTGTTTGGTGGGTTTACCGATGGTCAGCAGGAAGTTATTTTTCGCTCTATCAGATCCCATCCTTTTAGCGCACGACCCAGGGTCGTTCGTGCTGACTTGCTTGAGGTAGTACTTAGCAACGTGCGTAGCCTAAGTAACGAGGTGCACGAGTTGGGTCTACTTTAGACAAATCTCGTCCCGACACCCTTGCTTTTACTGAAACATGGTTGTCTCAGAATAGCACGGAAGGTAAAGTCTGTTTACTTGGCTACGCGTTTCTTAGAAAGGATCGCTTCGATGGTTGCGAGGGCGGCGTTGTGCTGTACGTGAGCTGTATCTTAGACGTGTTGAGGACCTGCAAATACTAGTCGTCGGATCACACAGTTGAGGCACCATCAGCGGCTTTTGCACTTCCTCTACTCAGTTTATAGTTGTAGAGACATACAGAAGTCCTGGGAATTCTTCCAGGAGCTACTTTACCAAATTCCTATCAGTCTGCGTATATTTGCTTAGTCCTAGGGGAGTTCAACCTCCTGGAAGTCTGTCGGGCCGATCTTCCTTGCGATCCAGCATCAGGAACATTCAGTGCAGACTTTTTTGAGCTGACTCCCCAAATGCCTTTGCACCAGTTCGTGGACCTCCCACTAGGTATATGGACAACCAGAGACCACTTACTTTATATCTGGTTTTTGCTAAGTCCTTCGAATTCTTGACTGACGTTTCAAACGCTGCTCCTCTAGCGTCCAGCGGTCACTCATTCATATCCTTTCGATGTGCTCTTTCGAGGCACTAGCCGACCGCTGTTTAATTACTTCCTAATATATGGCGGGCGGACTTTAGGGCAATTCGAGCTAAGGCTTCTGAACTGTGAGATCTCGAGGGCTTACACTGTCTAGTTAGCCTGGGAGAAATCGAAGGCATAGCTTACGGAGTTTTCCATTCCCTATATTTCATTCATGAGGAAAAGAGGGTTAAGTGCACAGCCTCCATAGATAGATACCACAAGCAAGTACCTACTCAAGAAACGGTCTAAATGCTGGCGAACCTACCAAGCAGCTCCATCAGCCAGTACCTATGATAAATTTTGAGGGATTAGAAAGCAATATAAGCAACACATCAGAACCGTTTGTCTCCAGTACGAGCAGGGGTTAGCAGACTCAGCCGCACCTAATCCCAAGAAGTTCTTTGCTTACGTTACAACACGCAGCTGGGCAAAACTGTCTATACCAGCGTTATTGCGAGCAGACTGGGCCCGTGCGCAAACCGAATTTGACAAGGCCCGTATAAGTAGTGAGCAGTTTACCGGAGTCTTTGCTCTGGAGACTTCTTCCCCACAGATTAAATGGCTTTCAAGCGTTCCAAAAGAGTTTTGCATATCCGAGTTTAACATAACGGCGACTCCGGTCTTCGAGCTACTGCAAGGCAGTAATCACTCTAAAGCTTTCGGTCCTGATTCAATGCATCGAATGCTGTTGCATGCATTGGTCGCTGAGCTGAGTGGTCCTCCCAATGCGTTTTTTCAATATCGCTGGACAGTTGTATCCCACCTTCGGAATGGAGAGAGCCAACCATCTGTCCGATTTTTAAGCGCTGTGACAGCGCTCTGCCCACGAACTACCAGCCTGTCAGTTTGACAAGTGTTGTAGTTGAGTTGTTAGTAACGTTGCTAAGGGCTTAATTGGAGAACCACCTGAATAGGTTCAAGCTTCTTGGTGTTGCGCAACATGGATTCCACAAGGATTTTTCGTGTCAGACTAACCTATTTGAAGCTCGCGAAAGCTGGGCCGAATCGCTAGACAGTGGCCACGCTGTAGACGTGCTATTCGAGGACTTTTCGAAAGCATTGTAGACCGTTCCACGTCTGTCACCCTCACTGAACTTGAGACTTTAAGGGATCTATGGTGGCCCCTTGGAAGTGTGTCTTCCTTCCTTGTGGTAAAGGAACTGCGTACGGATGGGGCGTAGCCTTTTTCTCAGGCAACTTGTCCTTATTGGCGTCCCGCAGGACTCGGTATTGAGATAATTGTTGTTCGCGATTTATGTACATGCCTTTCCGGGGTGTTAGGATTGTCATCAATAATGTTTGCCGACGACGTTAAGCTAGGGAATATTGTGGATGTCCTGGGTGGTTCTGAGGCATTGCTGGGTGCCTTAAATAGGTTCTGGGAATGGTCTACCATATCTTTACTGCTAATAAACAGGGCCAAATGCACTGTTTTCCGAATCAGAGCTGCCAGTCATTCCAGCGATATGTTGTCAGCGGTGATGAAATCCCTGTTGTCAATCAGTAGGCGGATTTGGGTGTCGTACACTCATCAGCACTTTATTCTGGCGACAATTGGAAGAAAACTGCTTGTCGGGGATTTTGTATGATTTGGTTTTTAAATTAATAAATAAATAATAATTTTATTCCCGAGTTCATCGAGCCAAACCAACTCAGCTATGATTAAAATTTACAAGCAAGTGTGTGGCGAAACAGATACGTTACAACGCACGTAATTGGCTGTGGCTAAAGTTGTACAATTTGCAGGAACATTCCAAGCACTCATGAGGCGCAATGTCAACAGTGGAGTGCCAGTAACATGGTTTCAAGTGTGCTTAGAGTAAATAAAATTTGCACAGTAGTTAGAGTGGGAACAGTATGTGAAGAAAGGGTAACGCTGTTGTACGTGTCAGTAGACTACCGAAAATGACTTTGATATTCCAGTGTGTAACGGTGTGCAGCGAATTATTCAGTGGCGATTCACATCCGCCACGTCACTGTGTTAATAAACGGATATTTGTGGCGTTTTATAGACAGAACGCTTGCCAGGCGAAAACCCACTACGTCCTGGAACACTGTCGTCGGTTGCTTTGAT